>VXAU01004743.1:184102-241231 GCA_013399695.1 Formicarius rufipectus | reverse complement strand
GGGGGAGACGGCCGCGGCGGCAGCGCCCCCGCTGCCCCCCTGCCACCTCGGGGCGCTCAGAGCGGGACCCCCGGGCAGGGGATGCAGGTCCCGTGGGGTGGTGCCGGCGTCCCGCCCCCGGCCGCCGAGCTGCGCAATGGGAGGGCGAGGGGTCGAGGGGGAAGCCGAGCAGGCGGCGCCCCGAACTTCGCCCCGTTCGGTCCTCATCGGTTTTCTTTGGGGTGTTCAGATGACTTTTGGGGGTGGTTTTTTGGCTGGTCAATTGGCTGATGGCCACAGCTGGGCGGCACGGCACTCGCTCCGCTCGCCGGTGCTGTGTGAGCACTCGGGAGCTGCTGTGCTCTTGTCCTCTGAAACGCGGCACGGCCGGTGTCGTCTTCAGTGAATTGGGAAAAGTGTAAAGAAGAAAATCGCCTCTGAACAACACCCTGATTCTTACACTGCCAGAGGCACGTAAGGGACTGAGGGACGGATGGCAGTCGCTGTAAAGTTCAGAGCTCCATACATTTTTCATAGAGACAGTGCACTTGAAGTTAATGCCTGGGAGAGGCTTGTTACAGTGTGCTGTTTGTTTTTTTCCAAATACGAGGAGACTCCCTGAAAAGAAATGGGTTTAATATTTCTTACTCTAAAGATAAAGACATTTCACTTCAAAAATCGAATTAGGCTCAGAGGAGGTAAAAATATATATCTTTTAAATCAATCATGTCTCCCTGAAACATATTGTGTGATAATTTTGCTAAGTCCTGCAAGTGACATATATTTGAAATTTCACCTTTTCCATTCTATTGTTCCCCACTACTTATTTTTGTCAAGGATTCTTTCCCTATGTTTCTGATTGTCTCAACCTTATACAAAGATGTGAAGGTGAGAGGAACATTCGTAATAAGCAGGGAAATGTGGTTGTAAAGCTGTGAAGTATCCCCCAGGGAAATCAATAGATGTAATACTGGAAATTACATTTTCTTTCCTTTTTTTTTTTTTTTTTTAATTTTCTAGATTTCTGGTCGGTAATGTCTGTTTATATGAACTATTCCTTTTGCCAATGTCGTTTTATTCCGAGTGCCTTCAGCAGCTTCAGTCTAACAGGTCTTCAGACGAGATCTGGTGGAGCATGTTGCTTTACCAGAGGAATGCTTTTGAAGATGGGGCTCGCTCACTCGAAATCCTCTAAAGTTCATTCTCTGTTCTGGGCAAAAAGCCAGCTGTTTTCAGCGCGAGCCGAACCTCAGTTGAATCGGATTATGCTACTAAGAGATTCTCCTCTCTTCTATTCCCCCCATGGCAACCACATGTTCCTGTAAGTGGAGAGAGGATGAGTTTCATTCTCCCTAGCAGCTCTTGGAAGTGGAAGGGACGGATCCTGCAAGGCTGCAGTGCCTGCAGCCGCGGGGGTACGAGGTGAGCTGCAGGGCTGTGCCGCCGTCCCCACGGTGCGCCCTCACCACGTGGCTTCAGCCGTAGCAAGCCCTAACTCGCTCACTCGTCTCTGTCCTGTGTATCTCTAGTACCTATTCGTTAATGTTTGCATGCCCTTCGTTAAACGGGCTGTTTCTTCGATGAGTATTCTGGAAATACTCAGTGTGATTTTAGGAGAGGCTTTAGGTAAGAGATGTGTTTGCTCTGAGTACTCAGTGGCCATTTCAGACTACTCTGACAGCTGAGTGAATCAGAACAACAGTGTTTGTGTAACTTTATTCCGGCTGATTAAACCAAATTAATGCATACCTGAAGTCCAATTTGAGATCTGCCAATAAACAGGGGGGCTGTAGGAAGCTCATGTCTTTGGGACAGCCCTCTTATTTGGCAGCCCCTCTTTTTGCCGATGCAGAGGGAAACTGTAGGTCTGTGCAGACAGCCCTGCTGCCATCATGACAAATGGATTTCTTGCACACAGAGGTCCATCATAAATACCATGCCAAACTTTTGCTGTGTCCAATGAAATTGTTTCCAATTACCTTTCGCTTTGTGTCACTACCACACCACACGTGTAGCGTTACACAATCCCATGGCTTCGTGCATTTAATATTGCAGCTTAGCAATGCTGGTTTTTTTTTTCCATGATTAGACAAAATTACTGGGAGAAGAATTAAACAGGGTGCATTCTACTTAGTAATATAAGCTGTGGACTGCATCATACAATCAGTAGTGAATGATTGAGACTGCATTTTTTAACATTTTAATAGTTGTTCAAGATGCTGTTCATGTGGCTCAGTATTCCTCACAGTCCTAGCACTCTTTTCCTGGTTTCAAACATAGTGCTAAGCATGCTCAGCTCACTTGTAACTGTTTCTCCGTGTGTTGACATTCAGCTATGGCATGTCTGGCATGTCATTACTGTAACACCCAACTGGATTAATTTTGCCAGAAGGTAAGCATAGAATTTGTATAATTGTGAAAACATCTTTTTTGTTAAGCATTTTACCCCCTCAGGTGAACACGCTAGAGGTTAGTCTGATGACTCCTTTTTGTGGTTTACTCTGATGAATCCGTTTACTTTCTAACATTAAGTCTGGTTTGATGTGTTATGTTTTACAAAATTGTTACATGAGTTTAAACTCAGATTCTCAAAGCACTGAACTGTCTTGGCCTTTTTTTCTCCCCAACAGCCTCCATAAATAAAAGGAAAAAAATCTCTCCATGGCCATCAGAGCTTATAGAGGACCAAGTTCTTTTGAGTTTCTGTCAATAAACATGCACAAGGCTGTTGTAATGTAGCTGCAGCCACTGGCTAATACACTGCCCAGGGATCTGGTTTAAGCCTAAATCCTACAGCCCGAAGCACAATCCTTAAGCTAAATGGGGAATTCCTTTCCTGGGGCCCTGGCTTTGCAGTTGTGCTCTGATCCCTCTTGGGACCTGGGAGGACTTGTGGAAGGACCAGGCATTAACCAGTAACTAGAGGAACAACATGGCACCATTAAAACTTATAAGCAAGGCAGCAGTGTCAACAAATAAATTTTTATAAAGGCATGCACCTACATCTCCAAGAAGGTTGAACTTTCTTCCTGGATGTGAGGACTTGGGCTCTCACCTTAGCATAGCCAAATTTTATAGAATTTAAACTCAAAGTCTTTCCTTTTCCAGCTGAGTCTCCTGGAATTGCTAAATTTGATTTTCTGCAGTACTCATGGCATCCCTTCGTTCCCAGCTCCAGGAAAAGAAACTCAAATTCCAGTGGTTGCAGCTCTGGCATGTGGAACAGCTGTGGGTGTTGTACTCCAAAGGCTGACTGTCTTGTCATGGAGATTCAGTCAGAAAATCAGGCTCTTCCATCGTATTTTTTCAAAGGTGGGAAAACTGAGGTATGGAAGCAGCTCTAGCCAAGACAAGACATGACCTCTCATTTCTCAAGCAAGCACCTAGGACACCAAGAAGAATCATCATGATCTCCTTTTCCTCTTTCTGAATGACTATTCTATATTTGCTCTCTGATTTTTATCAAATATATACTCTTTATGTCAATATTTAAATTTTAATATTTGATATAACATTTTACTTATCTTAAAATGTTTTATTTTATAAAAACATTGCTTGATTATTACTAAGAAATCAAATACTACTTTTTTTCCTTGATTTCTGGAATGAAATAGTTGCAGCTGGAGAGAGAGATATCTTTCTTTAACACACTCTGCTGCAACACCAGATGGATCAACATTAGCTCAGAGCCAAGATTCAGCCCACTTGTTCCTGCATGGCATTATTTGTATTTCTGGTGAGTTTGGGTTGAGCACCGTCCTGAAGCTGTAGTGCTTCTGTCTAGCAGATTTGAAGCAAACCCAGGTATCCTGACAAGGGAGAGTTCCATTGAGAAATGGTGACAGCCTTTGTTACGGTGTTTCTACAGGAGAAGTAATAACCACCGAGACAGAGTTTTGGTTTGCACAAAAGCCCTTTACTCAGAATCCTTCCAAGCCTCTTCTTGGGTGAAGTTTATTATTAGAGCCCAACTACTCCATCCACCTCCCAAGGAAGAGAGAATGTGAAGAAGATTCACAGAAATGACAGGTTTCCAACATGTCAGGCTGATGGATGAAAAGAAACAAGGGTAGAGCATAGCAACTCTTCATGTGGCAATATCCCATTTTGGCACCATTGCTGCCATTGCTGTACACAATCATAGCCTCACAAGACAATTTCTTAGGACGTGAGAAGTCATCAGTCCTGAATCAGAGCATAGCAAGTCTGTTCATACACACTGGTGCATGAACATCTATGGAAAGGCAGTGTAACTGTGAGGAATCTCAGTACAGAGTCCACGTACAGTTCCCAGACAACAACTCTGCATCTAATGAAATGAAGAGATTGTGGAAGCACACAGACAGAGCTGCTTTCCTCACCTGGTCCTCAATCCCTTGCCTTATATGTGATGTGAGACATCCCATTTGCATGATACAAGGGATGAGGAAGGTTATGGGTGACAACGCCTATTATTCTAATCCATCATAAAAATATTTAATCTTTCTTATTAGTTACAAGAGGGAACATACCAACTGACTAATAATTTTTGCTCTGGTAGGGAAATATTCACATGCATGCACAGAGACAGGAAGAATTACATTACAATACCACTGGAGCCTGAGACCAAGCTGCTGTGTCCTTATAAAAAAGATAGATTATACAATACAGAAAAGGTAAAATTAAATAGAATTTATTCATTTCCATCACCTTGGGTGAGCAGCAAAAGCACAATAAAAAGTACAATAAATAATCTGTGAATGTCTTAGCTTACAATAGTACAAGGTTCACAAGCAGTTCAGAAGCGGAACATCTGGAATAGCTCGGTTTCTCTGGAGGAGAATGGAGTGAGCTCCTGTCTCACATATGTTTGCCTATTTTTTGAGATTTCCCTTGCTGCAGCTATCATTTCAGCAGTTTGTTGTAGCCGTGAAAGCACCAGCAGCTTTTTGACAGTTATGGACATTTACCTACTCCTTTTCCTAATCTGCATAAAAATATATTAATCCAACAGAGATTAATGAAGAGCAGTGTTAACTTCCCTGCTTTGCTTGTAGCATAGGTCACTCACGAATCAAAACTTTAGATGAAAGAAAACTGAATCTTGAAAGCAACAGCTCATCAGCTCAGAAAGCTGCAGGGAGGCGGACTGTTATTTCCCTTGCTGATATTCAATACTGAAAAAGCAAGCAGGAGGAAGTCCCTAACCTGATAGCAAAAAGAAATAAACTTGTAATTATTGTGTATTTCTGGTTTTGTGCAGCCCACTAGAATTTTCAATCTACTTGTTCTTTTCAATAAATAAAATTACTTTGATTTGTTTTATTGTGTGATTCCTCTCCTTCCTCATTGCATAATTGAATGGTAGCCTACAATAGATCTTGATCTAAGTGTCTCTAGTTGTCCAGAAAGAACAAGTTTTTAAATAATCCTGTTCTTCTATGGAAAAACAATAACTCTTCAATCTGTTAACTGTTCAGCAATCAAAAAATGTGATACATAGATGTGAAAAAAATCAATTCTTTTTGATTTTGAAGAGGCAAGTCTTGAAAAATCCATTTCAGGAGGAATATGACAATCTAATGTTGCTTTATCTCTTTACTTAAGTGTACTTTACACAAAACTACCCAATCTTGAAGAATCTTCTCTGCTGGAAGGACTCAGGGAACAAGTCAGAGGCATGTTTTGACTCACAACTTGGAAAACATTTTTGGAAACAACACAGTAGACCTAGCCATTCTATTTGTCTAGGAGCATCTGTTTCCCTGCCATAGGAATAAACCTTTCCCACAACCCTCCTGCATGCAGAACAATTCACATATTCAGGCCCTTTAGTGGCAATTAGGATTGCTAGCTTGATGATAGCTAGAGACCAACTCCCTAAAATTGGAAAGACCTTACAGCAGAGGTGTTTTATTAGTCCAGTTGCAAGCCAGATAACTAACAATCTGTCAGCGAGAGACTTGGGTTCACGAAACTGAAGTTGCTCTTGGACGAAGAGGCATTTCACTGCTGCAGTTTCATCACGCCGTTTCCATACAGAATAGCTCAGTGGAAAGTAGGGACCTGCGATGTGTAAAAGATCATATAAAGTGATCTCAAGGTTCTCCTGGCCATGTACTTTCTGAGTAAGCAGCATCCAAACAAACATGCAATGTTAGAGGAAAGAGGCATAGAATCACAGCGTCATTTAGATTGGAAAGGACCTTTAGGATGATCGAGTCTAACCATTAACTCAGCACTGCCAAGTTCACCACTAAACTATGTACCTAAGCATCACATCTGCATGTCTTTTAAATACCTCTGGGACTGGTAACTCAACCATTTTCCCAGGCAGCTTGTTCCAATGCTGAACAACCTTTTAGTGAAGAAATTTTTTCTAATATCCAACATAAACCACCCCTTGTGCAACTTGAGACCTCCTCCTCTCATCCTGTTGTTTATTACCTGGGAGAAGAGAACACCACGCCTTGCTACAACCTTCTTTCAGGGAGTTGTAGAGAGTGATGAGATCATCACTGAACCTCCTTTTCTCCAGACTAAACAATTCCAGTTCCTTTGACTGCTCCTTGTAAGACTTATACTCCAGAACCCTTTACAGCTTCATTGCCCTTTTCTGGATTCACTCCAGCACCTCAGTGTCTTTCTTGAATTGAGGGGCCCAGAACTGGACACAGGATTCAAAGTGTGACCTCACTCATGCTGAGTACAGGGGCACAATCACTGCCCTGTTCCTGCTGGCCACACTATTTCTCATACAGGCCGGGACTGCCAGACTCCAGAGTAGAGTGACACAGCAGTTTTGCTGGACAATAATTCCATTTGGAGAAAGGACTCCAACATCTAAAGAAAATCACTTCAGAAAAAGAGTGAGTTCATGTTGTTAGGGAAGAAAGCCATTAGATGGACTGTGGAGAAATTAAAGGGGCTTTCCAAACAGCAAATGTGTTAACCACTAGAGAAAACCAACCATATATGTGTTTGCCTTAGTGATATTGTAATACATTTCATTGACAGATTTTTGTCCTAGTTAATAACATCAGAGCCCTCTGGGTTTCTAATTATTGCTGTCATATTTCTCATAGGGAAACAAAATAGTTAGGCTGAAACATAAATTAAACCCACTGGATATGCAAGCAAGACCCCAAGGACTGCAGTCCCATCCCCAACCAGGGGTGAGTGCAGCGTGGTCCTCCCTCCCTCCCTGAGGGCTGCAGAGAGAGGGGTCTGACTGAGGACAGGCTGCAGGAGACAGGAGCAGATGAGTTGTGCTTTCAAGCAGTTGTCATGATGGTGGTGGCAGGTTTAGCTTTTCTCTCTGCATTTCACCTGTACAGTCTAACCATTTGAAATGGTACTGCTACGACCACATCCGTGTCTTTGCTGGCACTGCCTGCCCTTTGTTCTCTTTCCAAATTTCTCATGGCCTTGCATATATCAAGTCCCACTTGCCCTGGCTCCTGCTGCACAGAGCCACCCTCTCAGAGCTGTTCCATACATTTGTGACAACACAGCAACCCTTCAGATAATTTTATGAGGGAGAAGGATGACTGACCATTGCACTGCCTTTCCTTCTTTCTACCATTTCTAACTTTCTGAGATTGCCTGGGTCTACCAGAATCCTGTTTACAGCTTCAGGCTGCCCTATACTATGGGATATACATGAACAAACATGCTCTTTTTCTAGCATGATGATTCTCCAAAATCACCAAATCACAGCATATTTAGAGTAGAGGCTACAACAAGACAGGTGCTTTATTAACTCCATCAAGTAGTGGTGCAGACTTCCCAGAATGGAAAGTCTCTGTCCTTGAAGGTTTTCAAGATCCAACTAGAAAAAGCTATAAGGCACCTGGTCTCACCTCATGGTTCAGCCTGTCATGAGTAGGAGGTTGTATCAGAGTCTTTCTGAGCTTCCTTCCAAGAAGAGTTATCCTACAGTCCTATGAATCAGGAGTTTAGTAGTGATGAGCTATGTTTTAGCAATATGTGCATGTGTAACTGTGGGATCAGAAAAATCCGGAAGGGGAAATAGCTGGGAAGAGTAACTTTTCACTCTTTTTTTCCACTATTTTTCATTTATTTTAGGATTAAATTACAGAAAAACACAAAAGGATGAGAATCTAAAAAGTGGCTTATTCCCAAGTGGCATTCTACAAGACTGAAAATAAAATGTATGTAAATAAAGCAACAACAAAGTGCTCAACCAATCCAAATTCTGAATTACTCAGGTTTGTTGGTGGGATTAGCAGAGATTCAGTTCTCTTGCCATAATTCTTGATGGTCTGGAGAGAGGACTGTGTCTTGAGATTATTGCCTCAGTAAGATTCAAAACGTGTATGACTGACTGGCTGTTTTAGTGTATCTGTCAATAGGGGTAACAGCTAATAAAACCAGATAAAAATCAGAATACTTCCTTCAGAAGCAACACTCTTTAGGGTTATCTATTATTGTTTTCTGGTGATTCTTTCTGTCTGGTACATTTTTTTGAAATGTCTTAATATCTTTAAAGATTGATGTCCAGTTATTAACAAGTTTTCAGAGTGTAAAGTGCCTTTCCATATTACCTTTTTTCATGTCATTCTGTTTTGCAGGCTTTGTTGGCAAGACTCAACTGTAATTCTGCAAGAGAGTGAGAGGAGGGATTGTTGTTAAGCTAAGTCCAAGAGCCAGTATTTTGAAAGAACTAAAGAGGAAATACATAGCTTTTGGGAGCAAGAAAATCACACCTGTTAGTTACACTTTGCAAATAGGTGAATTCTTTGGTTGAATAATGAAAGTTATCATCTGACTGGCTCGAGGCTTTATTCGACTATTATTTATTGTATTTGTTCTGAATTACTGAAACAACAGCAGCAGATATTAACAGGACGACTCATGCTTAGGAAGGTATCACCTAATGAAGTCATTATGTCAGCATCGTCAGCGATGTGCAAAGAAAGATACATGGAAAGTGGAATTATTCGCATGGTTAATCCTGATTGATTCCAGAGCTTAAATGTGATGGTCAGAGAAGTCATGTCCCACAGTAAATTTTACAATCTGAGAATATACTATGGGTTCATAAAGGATTATCTGAATGAATGCCAAATTTTGAAAAGAGACATGGAAGCTGAAGTCTATGGGCAAAAGCAGCAGACCAAGTTCAGCTCTTTTTACTGACTGGGATGCTAACTTCTTTTGACTTGTTCCTTTTAACTTGTTCTCAGAATATGTTCAGCTAGCTCCCATGCTAAACAACTGATGCAGGACTTAGGTGGAAATTTTCCCCGGTTCCATACTTTTGCTGCAAGTACATAAACTGCTCTGGAAAACACAGAGTTTCTTCTTGTTTCTATGCACATTTGTACCAAACCACAGAGCTGGACCCTCACTCTGCTCTTCACTTAGGAAAATGAGCAGAGGAACAAGATGAAAAATATGCTTGTCCTGATGTACAAGCAACCCGGATTTGCTCCTTCCTGCACCAGGATTAATGAGCATGCCTATCATACTTCTGGAAAGTATTTATTTAACTGCCATGCCAACAGAAGCAAGAGCTATCCTCAGTGATAAGAACTACTTAGCAGACAGATATAATGTGTTGAAGTAAAAGCAAGTAAATCCCACCATAATGTGCTCCTGTACATACTGTGAAATCCTTCTCAAGGAAGCACAGTCTGGGTAACAGCGTTTAAATCCAGTTGAGACGACTGGGACTGCTTTTCAGCTTTCTCTGACTCAGTAATCCAGCACAGGAGAACTGAAGACAAAGTACCAGAAGGGTGGTAGACATGCAAAATGTTTAATGGCTGGACTTGAAGACTGACTTTTACCCATTGAAATGCACTGTCTGACAGCTAATCCTGTAAACTACTGCCTACGGTCCTAGGAAAAGCCTGCCAGATACTGCCAGTCTTTCTGCTTGCTGAGTCCTCCTTTTCCTTGGACAAGCACAGACTGCACTTGTAGTTTCAGATTCAACCTCCTCCACTTCAACCTATCCAAAGAATTTAGCAGAAAGAAAAATCAACAGCAAAGCTAACATTACTGCAGGGCAAGTGTGTTTTTCAGAGTCTATGAAATGCACAAGGACATTTCAAATTTTATATCAGAGACTTCTAATAAAGAGTGGAAATTCATGATACAAAAAACATAGCCCACCTTCTCCTTGAGTTCCTCTGAATTTGAGTCCTTTTGAAATTACAAAGAAGAAGCAGCCCCAGTACTGTGGCCTAGAGGCAAAGAAACCACAGGTCCACTGCAGTACAACATTCAGTAAATATCAGCTGTTTACTGCTTTGTAGATTTTGTTCTTCAAAATACAGTAAATGGTCAATACAATAGCTGCATATGGGATATTTATTTACCCCAGATGAGTACCTTCTGAACCATAAAAAGCTGAATATCCAAGCCGCATCTCATGACAAGACAGCAACTTGTGCATTTATGCTGAGTTGAGAATGTACAGAAGAGTGGACAAAAGATGTACTGGAAGCAGATCAATGAACCTGGTGGATGAGAGGCAGGACATGACCCGGCAATGCGCACTTGCAGCCCAGAAAGCCAATTATATCCTGGGATGCATCAAAAACAGCATGGCCAGTAGTTCAAGGGAGGCGATTCTGCTCCTCTACTCTGCTCTGGTGAGATCCATCTGGAATGCTGCATCTATCTCTGGGGTTCCAGGCACAGAAAGGACAGTGACCTCATGGAGTGAGTCCAGAGGAGGACCACCAGGATGATTAGAGGAATGAAGCTCTTCTCATACAAGGAATGGCTGAGAGAGTTGGTTTTGTTCAGCCTGGAAGAAAAGACAGCTTAGGGGTGGTCTAATTGCAGCTTTCCAGTACCTGAAGGGAGTGTACAGGAAAGACAGAGAGGGAATTTTTAGAAGACCTTGTAGTGACAGGACAAGAGGAAATGGAATCAAACTGAAAGAGAGTAGACTCAGATTAGCTATTAGGAGAAAGTTCTTTATTGTGAGGATGTGAGGCATTGACATGGGTTTCACAGAGAAATTGTGGATACCTCATCCCTGGAAGTGTTCAAGGCCAATAGAGCTCTGAGCAACCTGATCTAGTGAAAAGTGTCCCTGCCCATGGCAGGAGGATTGGAACTAGATGATCTTTAAGGTCTCTTCCAGCCCAAACTATTCCATGATTCTATGAATGCTACCGGAATTGATTATGGTATTTCCACCTGATGGACCAGCTGCTGGACTGATGCCTCTGTGGGCGACATTAATCCCTGTATGAGGGAATAGTACAAGAGTCATGGACAGGAGTCATACTCCAGGTGTTTTACTTAAAACAATCTTCCAAGTCAAATAAAAGCTATGTTCCTCTCCTTCCCAGGGGCCTGGATTTCAGACAGAGCGAGACATTGTCTTCTTGTTTTGTAGGCTATTTAAAGGCTGCAGTACTCAGGGGAAGTGTTTACATGGAGTAGCTGGACATGAGCTCTGGAGCTGTGTTCAGTGGTAATGCAGCAGTAATCTGTGCACAGAACAAGATAGAAATCTTGGTAGGCCCCTTAGAAGCTGTAAGGTTATGTCACACTTCAGTGTAAGCAGCTGCAGCAGATTTCTGAAAGGTCTGGAGGGTTTAAGAGCTACCGCACAGCAACAAAACATATCCAGAAAATGTCAGTGTGACAATTTTGTAGACATTCAGCATGAAATCTGGAGACACCCCTGAGCATACTCTGAAAGCCCAACTATATTTTTTTTACAATCCCTACCATGTGCCTGAAGGTCAGCATTGCTGATGTTTCTGACACAGGGAGCTCTTCAGGAATCTCTTGTGGTATTTTGTGATGATTTCGCAACAGATGAAAAAGTTCCCTCAACACAGGGAATTGTCTGTATGCAGCAAAAATTAATGATGAGAAATGGCAGCTAAATCAGCAGTGCTTATCAGATGGAAATTACAGGTTTACAACCATCACTGCTGCTTTCAAATTTTCTTACTCCCCAAACCACTATTGACTGTATGTGTTTCAACCATTTCTACTACTCTATGCCATCTTCTTTCCCTTGTTTCACCATTTCATGTGCTCTTTTCAACACACAACTTGGTATCAAAAGGCTCCATTTTGCTACCAATAAGGAACAAAACCTAAGCTTAGACTTTCTTCCTTTGCCTTGTGCATTAGGTTGACCCTGGATGGACATCAGTACCCACCAAAGCCACTCTCTCACTCCCCTCTGCAACTGGACAGAGGAGAGAAAATACAACTAAAGGTTTGTGAGTTGAGATAAAGACAGGGAGAGAACACTCAGCAATTACCATCATGGGCTAAACAGCCTGGAAATGGGGATATTAATTGAATTTATTACTGACAAAATCAGAGCAGGATAATGAGAAGTAAAATAAATCTAAAAAAACCTTCCCCCCACCCTTCCCTCATTCCAAGTTCTAACTCCACCCCCCAGACACAGGGAGATGGGGAGTGCAGGTTACAGTCAGTTGTTGTTTCTGCTGCTGCTCAGAGAGAGGAGCCCTTCCCTTGTTCCCTGTTGGGTCCCTCTCTGGGGTCTGCACAGTCCTTCACGACCTTCTCCAATGAGACTCCATCCCACAGGCAACAATTCCTCATAAGCTGCTGCAATGTGGGTCACTGGTCCATGGGGTGAAATCCTTCAGGCAGAGGCTGCTCCAGTGTGGGCTCCCACAGGGCCAGATCTCTTACCAGAAAAGCCTACTCCAGTGTGGGCTCCTCTGTCCACAGGCTACAGGTCCCTGCCAGGACTCTGCTCCAGCATGGGCATCCCATGGAATCACAGCTTCCTTCAGGCATACAGCTGCTCCCGTGTGGGTCTTCTTCATGGGCTACAGGTGGATCTCTGCACCCAGATGTTCCTCCATGGGCTTCAGAGGCATAGCTGTCTCACAACCATCTGCAGGGGCTGCAGAGGAACCTCAGCTCTGGCACCTGGAGCATCTCCTTCCCCTCCTTCTCCACTAACCTTGGAGTCAGCAATGTTTACATGTTATCACTCTGCTCTTCTCTGGCTGCAATTTTCATCAACACAGTTACTTTTTTTTTCTTGTTAAATACATTATCCCAGAGGTGTTACTGTCAGTCCTAATTGGCTTGGACTTGGCCAGCGGCAGGTCCATCCTAGAGCCAGCTGGCATTGGCTCTGCAGGACATGGGAGAAACTTCTAGATGCTTCTCACAGAAGCCAACCCTGTAGCCTCTCTGCTACAAACATCTGGCCACATAAACCCAATACAGCTTGTATTTTTTTGTTTGCCAGTATTACGTATCTGAGTTCACTGGTTAAAAAAGTATCATGATTGGCATTCTGATGCAAGATAAATCAATATGAACATGGGCTAAACTAGTTTCAGTACATCTATCATAGAAATTTACAAAAGTTTAAATCAATTTAATTAAACTGACTTACTTTTCTGGTAGAGACAAGGCTTTACAGTGTGCCAACTTTGATCCATTGACTCGATTAAAATAAGAAAAAGGGGGTGGCTGGTGACTTTCAAGTTCAAGATGATGATGAGTGACTGGTTGTGTTATGAAGAAGAAGCTATATGAAGGTAACTGGATGTGCTCTTCAAAGTAGAAATGAATCAGAATGAAGAAATTTCCCTTACAGTTCAGTACTGTGTTGTAAGCAAGATTATCCTGAATTGTTACCCCTCTGCATTATCAATACCCCTGTAACCCTTGCCTCTGGTGGTCAGTAATCTCTGAGCAGAGCAAAAAGCTTTGCCTGTTGTCAGAGATAGCATAATTCATCATTACATACTAATAGCTGGCCACTTTTACAAAGTAAAACTTACTGGTTTAAACCACTTTGCCCTTTAAACCACTTGTTTGTAGGGCAAGTCTTACTCCTGGGGAAGGTAGAATAATGCAGTACTGAGTTTTATTTAAAAATTTGTGTTAGTTTGGGCATCTGTAGAGTTATATCAGCTCAGATCATTAGTGAGAATTTCCTAAGTTGTAGTTTGAGTCTTCTAAACTCTCTAGGCCAGCCTAGACTCTGCTGCCTCTCTGTAATACTTTCAAGTAGACTGTATTTTACCATTTTCCCTGTTGTGGGATATTTTGGAAAACAACCAGAGATCTCTGGTTGAAATGCTCACAGGCATGGTAACCTACAAAGCACTGCCCTTTCCCATCGTGAACACTTTGCTTATAGCTGGTACCGTCATTTTTACCAAACACAGTTTTGTAGAGCTCATCAGTTACAATGAGACAAAGAGTGACTTTATGTGAGAACTCTTCATCATCCACTCTTTCCGTTCAACAGATGACCTCCAAGCAAACGTAATTTTCAAGCCCTTGTGTGACAGTGAAAATTACTTATTGTCATGTCCTTATTGCTGGCAGTTCATATGCCTGCACTGTGCCCACTCAGAGGCTCACTTCAGACATTGAGGTGATGTTACTAACTTAAAATTTTCTCCTGTAGAAGGGCTGGGAATTTTATGTAGAGACCACATAATGATGCAAACCTATTTGCTCTATTATTCCCCAGCTCCCCAAATAACATCTCATTCTTCTCTAGTGCACAATCCATTTTGAAAGCACAGATCATTTATATGAACCTTATGGAACATGCTATACAGATGTGGTTTTCTGTTGCTTGTCTTCCCTTTCTTCCCCACCCCAAGACCATGGGGGCAATTTATATGCCTCAGTGAGTGATGTTTCTTTTAAAAGAAACTGTTGAAGATTGTTTACATGCAGTTTCTCAGTTATGGGTGAGACTTAATTTACTCCCTGGCTCTGATTTCCCAGGGAGGAAAAAAAAAAAAAAAAAGCTGTCCCAAAACACAATGATAACAAGCCCTAAAAAAATTCAAAACCAGGTTGTTCTGTTTTATTTTTTGAGATCATGTAAAATTTCACTTCAACCCACTGATGTTCTCATACAACTACTACTGTTCTTCTGATCACTGAAGCTCAAAGGGGGCTGATTTTACTTGGTCCACTTCTTCCTGTTTTCTGACTCTGCTTTATTTTCTGCAGAATCTGTCTGATGTCTAAGGAACAAATAATTGCAAATAGCTCCTGTCTTGTCTGACTAATTGCTACACACACTATGAGCAACAGCAAAATAAGTACAATGGGAGTCTGAGCAACAGTAATGTCAAATGCTTGGTAGAACAGGCACAAAAGGAAAAAAGACAAGCCTAGGAAATCACTAGTGTTGCACTTGCATCCCTCCTACCACATTTAATATTTATTTTTCCTAATAACAGAACTGACCATCACAGTGCTTCCTCAGGATTGCCTGCTATCTTGTACTCCAAAAGTAATAAATTTTGTAAGTGTTAAACACCTTAATTACTGACCACTACTATTGCAGTAGTACTGTGATACATTTCTCCATCCTCTTCCAGCAAGTATTTTGTTGTGTCTTATTTACTTCTCTTACCTGCTTGGCAACATGCCATTTGGGAATAAATGTTTTTTTTTCCATCATGGCAAAGTCACATGTCACTGCTGCCAGCTTGAGATTTATGTGGTGTGCATTTTTAAATTTAACCAAGCTTTTGCCTTGATTGGTTAAAATGAAAAGTTGCCAATAAGTGTTTTCCATTATCAAGGAATAATCTTCAAACATATTTAGAGATCTCCTATAGTAATTTGCTGCCCAATAACAGTTCATCAGAAAGTTAGGCATTTAAAGTTGACAGAGTACTAGCAGGAAGCTACATGAGCAGGCATCACCCCTAATAATGGAGGTTACTGAGATTTGAATTCATTTCTTCACACACAGACTGGCATAAAAAATAATGAGTTTGAATTTAAAGAGCACAGGCTCAGATATTATTAGGGCTCTTGACAATAGCTACAGAAATGCATGTGGAATGTTGTTCACTTCAGCCCAGGGTCCAAAAGTTTAGACTGGTAAACATAACACCAAATCTGGGTATCCTGGACCAGTAAACTCAATTTCATGGAAAACTTTTTCCAAATTTGAGAGGGCCTACTGAAAGTTGTACGCTGATTTTGCCGCTTTGTAAGATAAAGTCTTTGGTGGCAGTGCCAGCCTGAGATGTTGGTGACTTCCTCTTCCTCACCACCACATCTCTTCCCACTCCTCCCTTCAAACAAACTGCTGCCTGAGGTGCACAGAGACTGTTGTTCCCACAACACTGTGAATATGATGAAGGAATCGATAGAGCTTCTCCAGTGGTGGTTTTAGTAGGTAATTTTTAATCTGGGCCAGTTCCATGCTGGGTTTGCATGAAGGTCTGTTGTGTTAGGGGAGCTGGACTAGCAGTGGCAAGTGGGGCAGCAGCTCCTTAGCACCGCTGATAGTGCTGAGGTGAGGAGACTGTATCATGAAACCACAGCTTAGCAAAGGACTGCCACAGGTCTGGGTGCCATTAAACTCCAAAGGCACAGGGAGATCCCTCTGTGAACCTCCATCACTTGTGGTCTTCGGGTTTCTACTCATTCAGTAGACACAGAGTAGCAGAAGTTAAATACTTGACTATTAATGTTGATTAAGTGACCTCATTCGCAGAAGTGTAGCTCCTACTGGTGTCCCGTCCTCAGTTAGAAGCCAAGTTTCTGGAGTTACTTTCCTAGTGAATGGGGCCAGATTTGCCTTCTTGCAGATTGTCACCTGGCAGAAAAGGGGTTTTTGCCTCCTTCAGGAAAATCCTGCTAGCTCCTTGAGGTTTGAGTGAGGAGATTATCTCTGCTTCCTCACTTCTAAAAAGATAATTACACTGCCGAACTTTTTAAAAAGCCTTTGCATTTCCAGATAAAATATACTACAGAGAGGCACTACATGAATTATTCTAGCTAAATTAAATTAATGAGGAATGTAGGAATTCAGTTCCTTTTGTTTCTTTTTTATGCACTAAGTTCAGATTCTGCAGTGGCCTTTGTGGTCTCAAAATATTCTGAAAGCAGAGCACTGTTCATTCACACTCTGCTGAAAGTATTTTCTTCATTGTCTGAAAATATATTAATTTAATTATTGACGAGTCTATTTGTGAGCGAGCTATTGAAGCATGACCAGCTCACCATAGTGTTTTCTCTAGCCAGAGACTGCCACAGGGAGAGAAGAATGGAAAGTCAATGCAATCTCAGTGAGACAGCAAGATGAATTTAGGAGGAATTACAGGCTGGTTTATAAGGAAAAAAATTATCACTCAGACAACAATGTAGGATTATAAGGACAGGTCTTTCACCGTCCAGGAAGGACCAAGACAGAACACGTATAAATGTCACTCCAGGATGCCTTAAATAGTTTGCACCAATGCTTTTGTGTTAGCTGTGCTACCATCCCTACTCTGGCCCTGTCTAAGCAGCCTGTCTCCCTTCTCTGCCCCTAGGATGTCAGGAGATGCCTCCTGCATGAAATTCTGCATTTCTTACCCCATAATCTGAGATATGGGGCTGCCATCACCAGTTTCCTGGTAGCCTGCAAAAGGAGCTTAACTGAAGTAAAAATATTATTTATTTTGCCAAAAAGGGGCACAGCTCTCAGTAGAATGAATTTAAGAGAGATGCCGTACACATTACATTTGTATTTATATTTAACTTTCCTTGCTGGAGCAGAGGCAAACACAGCATTTTTCCCCAATACAGAGAACTGAAAGCTGGCTATCAGCCTGGTTCCCCTGATTAATTTAAATTTTTTTAACATATCTTTAGGCTGTCAGCTTCTCCTGGCTCACATAATCCACTGCCTTTTTCTGGAATCTTGGCGGTATTAGGGGCTCCTTTGAAAGCAGGCTTGGCTACTGGAGAAGCCTTCCAGCCTGGCTGGGTAGAGACAGACATTGTTAGCCTCATTCCTTTGAAGTTGAGTACCTAAACCTGGCTTAACTAAGTCATTATTTTACTTTTCCTTGCTCAGATCTGTAACAAGCTCTTTATTGCCTGCTATCAATTAACTCTAAGAATTCAGGAGAGCAGCAATAGGAAATGCTGGGAGGGGGCAAGAGAAGCTACATAGCATTAATCAAAGGTTCGTGCAGGCATTTTCCAGTTTGCCTCATTTTGTTACCATAGAATTCCACGTGATCCTGAAAACAGGATTCTTGCCTAGAGCCTATAATAAACAACCTGTCACCACTATGTTTCTGTTTATTTTAATTAACAAAGGGATAATTTCTGTCTGGCATGCAGCAGAGCGGAAAGGCAGGAGGTGACCAGACTTGGCCATGCCACCCGCTTCAGTGAGACTGGGTTGAGTGCCTGTGCCTAGCAGTCCCTGTGGGCCCCTGAACTGTGCCTGGGGCTGTGGACACAGTTTGGAGATGGCCTCTGTTCCAGGGCAGGGCAAAGGTTTTGTAATTTGCTGCCCAGTACTTACCTACCTGTGAGCCAAGCCTACAAGTTTATGTTTTTCAGAGGCAGATCTCAGACCCAGACTCACATTGCACTGCTGGAAGGGGTGGAGGGACAAAGGGATTGAGGGAGATTAGGAGAGACATAAAAAGAGAGTTAGAGAGGGAGATAGGGAGGGTCATAGGGGAGGGAAGAGAGGGAAGCACCTGCTCGAGGTGAGGTTTTGACAGCTGCCAAGAGCATCCTCTGTTTCTGTACCCACTGGCACAAAGATGGAGCTGAGTGCAGCCTATCTAAACTCTGAAGAAAAATGATAGGTTCATGGAGACCCAGCTATCTATTTTCAGTGCCTTCTCACCTTCCTTTTCTGGGTGCCAGTGTACTTTGGGTTAAAAACCCCTGTGTTTTGGAGTAACTTTACTGAACCACTAGAAGGAGACAGACTGCCAGGGGAAAACTGTCTTGTAGAGCCCAGCTTAGGTGGGATTGCTGTGTTTTCATGGCAGAGTAACATGGGGACGTGGCCCAGCAGTGGTAGGAGCACAGGCTGCGCCACAAAGAGGAGCCCTGTCTTGCCCTGTAGAGGGCTTCATGGCATCTCCTTGCAGGAGACAGTTTCTGTGTCTGAGGCCAGGCTGTGGCCTGACTTACAGTATCTGGTGCTAGCTACAAGGATGCATGGGCTGTAATGTGGCTCTCTAACTGCTGAATGCCCACAGGGGACTTTTATATCAGGGTGCAGTTACAGAGTACGTTTTCCTGTGCTCTAGTCCATGGCGAACATTTCTGAACCTGCCCAATACCTCAGCACGCTTAGCAAACCAGAACGTAAAGGTATGACATTTTTTGAAACATCATGAATTTCTTTTCTTTTATTTCACAAAATTAATTCCCAACCATTCGGAATTTGCCTGTAAAACCCATTTGATATTTCAGTTTTGTTGAGGTGAAATATGAACAAACCAGGGAGCACATATAGATGTTCCTGGTAATCTATCTGGTCAGGTAAGGGTGTTTTTCACTCTCCTTGTTTCCCATGCAGTGAGCACAACAGAGTATGTGAGTTCCCCACAGTCATTATTTGATCGCTTCCAAAAATAGATTTCTGCATATTTCATCCACCAGAAAACTTGAAGAGAGNTTTTTTTTTTTTCTGTCAGTTTTGCCTGAAGCTCTTCCGTACTCCGAGCAATTACTGAATAGCTTTCATACTTTCTCCTGCTTTGCAGCAAGTCAGCTACATTGATGTCAAGGCCCTGAGGGCCCCACAAGCCTTACT
The DNA here is from genome assembly GCA_013399695.1 of Formicarius rufipectus. Taxonomy (NCBI): domain Eukaryota; kingdom Metazoa; phylum Chordata; class Aves; order Passeriformes; family Formicariidae; genus Formicarius; species Formicarius rufipectus. Next base: position 221,727 of record VXAU01004743.1, on the reverse strand, counting down.
GGTCCTGCCTAATCTTTGCTGGTCCATCTGGGGCCAGGAGCCCCATTTCAGCCCAGCCTAAGGCCATCAGTCCCTGCCCCACTGACACTGCAGCAGTACTGGCTGTGTGTTGGGATACCTTGGTTATAATATCACAGCCTTGGTTTTGGTCCTGTCTCCTGCCCCCTCTCCTTTAGCTCCTGATGGGAGCTTCTGGATAGTCCCTGGCCCTTGTTCTTCTCTTCCCGTGTCAGTGGTTGCTGATGGACCTTGTTATAGCCACTGTCTCTGCCCTCTGTGGTCAGTCCCTGTGGGTCAGCACTCACTGGTGAGGGCATGGCCTGTGCTGCAGTCACCCTCAGATCCCAGCTCATGTTTCTTTGGGAAGAGCTGTCTCTCACTGAGGAAACCAGCTCTGATAATACAAGAATGGAAAAATGATGTCAACAAAGCACCTTCATCTTGCAGTATTCCTGTGAGCAAGTAGTAAGCGCCGTAACTGACTCTGTGCTAAGTGGACAGAAAACACCCACAGTCCAAGTCATGTGCGTTGTGGTGGCTTTGCGCAGGAGCAAGAGGAAAGGAATGGAGCTCAAACTGCAAGGTGTTCCTGTTTTAAAGGCATTTAAAGGTCTTTAAAATATGCATTTAACTATCTGTAATTTTAGCGTTATAACTTACTAATTATCTGTCTTGTGTTAATGCTTTGTTCTTAGCAAATAAAAGGCTAACAAACCCAGTCATCTGAAACCTCTTCTCACTTGGTATTTGCTTCATTCTCCTGGCCATCCCACATGATCCTCTCCAGTTTGCCAATATCTCTCTCATACTAGGGGGCAAAGTCAATGCTCCAGCCACAGGCTTCCAGTTGCCCATCCATGAGGAGAAACTGCTCCCCTCGGCCTATGGTTGCCCTCTGTACAGCACAGCCCAGCTGCCAACAAATCTGGGTCAGCCAGGCTCAATCCCTTCCCATTCACACCCTCTCCCCTGAACTGGCTCCGGTTGATGCCATCTTTCCTGAGGATGTTTAAAAACAACAGCAATGCCCAGCAGATATGTCATGAGACGTGATGTAGTTCCACACAAGGCATCATTTGGTGGATGCTGAGGTGACAGGGACAAGCACAGAGGGCTCAAATTACCTGCACATGAAGTAAATTGTTTGTTTCTCTGTAAACCGATCACAGAGAGGATACAAAGCTCATAAACAGCTTGCAGAATCCAAATGAGGTAGTTATACTGATGGCTGATCTTGTGACGTCGCCTTGTTATTTCTTGTTTTTCCCAAGTCCAGAAATTCTGACATTTCTTTTAAAAAGAGTTGCATACCTTATGAACAGGAAAGCCGAAGCCAGACCTCCCTACCCTTCTTATATTTTATCATTTCTCAACCTTTTGTAGGAGCAAGACTACAACAGAACACAGATTTTTATGAATATTGCCTAAACTGCACCCCTAACTCCCTCTCTTTTCTTTCATCCTCCCTTCTGTTTCTTTCTTACTGTCTTCTTTTCATCATTGGAATCTCTCCAAATCACTGGTCCTTCTCGTGGTTAATTTAGGCTTCTGAAATAGCTAAAAAAATATTTATTTTCCCAGAGAACAAATAGAATGCTGACACCAGAAAATAAATCCCTTCTAAGAACACTATCACTAATATATCAAATTCATCAATAAAAGAATGAAGTTAACTTTTTAAAAGTTATTAATAGAAGTATGGTCTAAAAAACATTATTGAAAAAATATATAAAAACATATATATATATACATAAAAGAAAGTGTAACAGCAAAATTTTACTAACTCTAACTGGGAAACAGACATCAGGGGTATCAGATTCTTAGTCTATTCCTTCCTGCTCCTTATGTGAGAGAATTTTTTCTTAAAAAATAGTTTATCAAGCACAAAGCAGGTATTCAATTTGTATTTGATTGCCCACAGTTTTCCCCACTGATACTGAGTCAAGAAATACCCAGAGGAATAAATTGAAACTATGAGGTGAAATGTGGGAAAACAGAGAGAGAGCAATTATGACTGCAGTATTTTTGTATTTGCAAAATCTTCTATTTCCCAAGTTTTACTCTGAGGGTGTGATTCTTTTGACTTAACTATAGCCATGCAAGGCTGTCTCAGGCACTGTAGAGTGTCACATGAGTCCTCAGGTGCTGGTCCAAGCTATGTGGCAGGTTTTGTGCCATGACTTTCAGCCTTATGCAGATGTTTTGTGTGCCCAAAAGGACATAAGTTCCTCTGTTCAGGCATTGGAATTAGAAAAAAGTCTGTGGCAGCCACACAAACTCCTTACGTCTAAACTTTTATCTCTCAGCTTACTTTCTGGATCAGCAAATTACTTCAAGAGTGCCATGCACTGCAAAAGGAGATTTTAGTGTTATGGATAAGCACAGTGAAAGACAGCCGCAGAGACTGCACCCAGCCAAGAGCGGGTCCTAACCTCAGCCCAGTGCCCCTCTGAAGAAGGGGAGGGTCACTGTTTCTGCAGTAGTGTAAGCCATAGCGGCCTTTTGAACACTACACAAAATTCACCAGGAAATGCAACCCTGATACCTTGTTTATCTGCCAGGGGGTGAGAAAAGATGCTTATGTTGGTTTAAAATTAAAATGGTTTTAGTATTGCAGTGGTCTCTCGGGGGTTTATGGTATTCAGCCACCACTATTGGTTAGCTACGTGTCCTGACATATATTGTGTATGCTTCAGAAAGTGGAGATTCCCAGCATTTCCCAAATTCCTAACAGTTAAAACTGTCAAATCTCTCATGGGACACCTGGATTTGCAGTGCTATTCAGCAGTCACAAGTACTCCTCCTCAGTATTTCATGTAATACAGAAGGGATGAGCTACCTCAATTAAATAAAGGAAAATATTAGCTTGTATTAAGAAACCACAGGAAGATAGGGCTTTCTTGATGGACACTTGTCTGCTTGATTTTGAAATCCCACATCTTCAAAGAGAATGAGTGGGAATGAAAAAATAGAAATATCCTTTTCAACAAAAGGAAGGGACATATGATGAAGTTATAAAACATTAGTACCCAGATTGTGAGTGCCATCAGAAACAAAGGATGTGTAGTCTGTTAATTACAAATTAAGTTTGCTGACACAACACTCTTACCTGGGAATACTTAATTCACCAACAGATTAGTGTAATCTTTAACAACCTAACTTACTCTAGCTGCCAATTTTTGCTATAATCTGTCCAGCAGCTGTATATCCAAAGGTTTGCCTGCCTCATGTGATTGCCTGCTGGATGAGCAACTCAGGAATTGAAAGCAAGAGAAGAAGGAATTTTCAAGGGATCCACTCAAGAATGAATTTATCCATGATACCAAACACCTCAGTAATCTGTCTTGTACCCATTGTGCTTTTTACTTGGTTCAAGTCTATGTGATACATGAAGCCTAACTAAACCAGCAGAGGACATTTGCCCTACCAAGTTCACCAGCCTTGGTTTAGCCTGTTGTTTTCTTTAAATGTCTTTTTCCATAGAGTGGACTATCACATTCACTATCAGAGAAACAGTGCAATCCACTTTATCTGGAAGAACCTCACAGAGAAAAAGCAGATAAAATCCAGAAACTTCCTATGTCCCTCTACCGGAATCCATTCATTTTACACTGAAGAAGAAGATCTGTGGACCAGAAACTTCACCTTTACTTTGGATAAAATTGTTTCCGTAGTTTTGCTGACTCACCTCCACACCATAGGATTCACAGTGATAGCAGTGCCTGGGGCTGCCAGCAATACAAATCTTCCAATGACAGAAGTTGCCCCCCAGGATAGAAAACTAGTATTTCTTCTGTTAAAAACACTATGTGACCTCTTTTAATAGTTTATTTCCATTGCCTTTGCCTTCTCTGAGCTCCTTGAGACAGGATGGTAAACAAAGGCACCAGTTTCCTTATAACAAGGTACTGTGCTGACAATACATTGTATTTATCCTCAGGCTTCATTGGGGTGCTTTGAGGGATGACCAGCCTCCCCCATACGTGCGTTCTTTCTTTACTTTTAAAATGGTTTGAGAATGATCAGTCTATTACTCCTCTCTCATTGTTTTTTTCTCACTTCAGAATATGCAGCCCTCTTTTTTCCTCTTCTATTTTTTTTTTTTTAATTTATCTCTTAAGGTAAAAAACGTATGGATTTGGGAAGTATGGAGCCCTTTTTTGAACAGTTTTTAAAAATGAGTGTGACATAAATGAGATCATTACTTTTACAAGTCAAATTGGCTCAATTCTGGCTGATTACTTTTTTGAAGCTACATTTCAATACAGTTCTGATCAGATCAACTATTTTCCATAGCAGTATTTTTTGCCTGTGTGTTATTTTAAGCTTATCATTACCATGGGACTTGAATTCATTTGGAACTCATTAATAATCAGTATAATTCCCTTTCATTAGAAATCTCTTGTTGGAGTAACCACTTGTTGCGACAACTCCCATGAAGTCACCATCTTTGCAGATATACAGCTGGTGACAATGAAATAATATGTAACTTCATATTAAACTAATATTCCCAAAAATAATAAATTGCCTTAACATATTTAATAGAAGATCAGAAGGATGAAAGGTACAAATAGATCATTTTCTTTGTTATCAGAATTCTCTTTTTCTGGTGTGGCACAGTAGTGGGATTTTATGTTGCAGATATATGCATCTTTCTCTGCATAATATATATATTTTTTGCCATGTATAATGGAACTCACAACATGAAACATTGATGCATAGACAATGAAGACGTTGTCCTTCCCAACAATAACACAATGGCTTGACAGTTCATCATGTCTGAAGAGAAGATTTTGTAGTCAAAGACGTTGAAAGCCTGCAAAAGAGAGAGTTAACAAAAACCCAAACAAACAAAAAAAGAAGTGCACATTCTTCTTGGAGCACAGACTGCAATCTTCTCTGTTTTCCTCTGAACTTTCACTGAGCAAACATATTTGTATCTTGACCCTCTTCACAAGTTAGTTTTTTTGTAGAAATACTTGTACCAGGCTAACAAAGCTGTGCACAAGTATTTATGCTGCTCTCAAGGGGTGTCAGTATGCCACATTTCCCTGAACAATAACAGGCTATAGAGCAGGAAGACATTTTAAGCAGCTTTCAAAAAAATGTGGAATGATTCCCTTGTTTTGCCTCTCTTCCAGGTATGTAACTACTTCACCATGTGCCAGAAAACTAGCACAATAGTTCTGGCTAAATTTGGTGAGGCTAAGAACTAAGAAAGAGCCTTTTCTATAGCCACACTTCTGATGATAATTTCTGAATTCTTTTCTGGAAGACAAGGAGGAAAAACATAGTCATCTAAAGCTGAGTCTGGGAACAAATCCCTTTATTTGAAGGAGAATGAGGACAGGAACAAGGACATCTCCTATGAGCAATTAATTGCCTGTTTTGCTGTCCAGACTTGATACCACATCAGAGATGGCAAGCACCTCAGGGCAAAAGTTTCCTTCAAATATGTGCAATCACTGGTGGCATTTCTGTCTCTACAGATCTGGCCATTTTCTCAAGAAACTCCTGACTCTCTCTCCTAGTGCTGGAAGACTCCACTTTCAAATGACTTCTCTCATTTCTTCTAGATCTGTGGCTGGATGCAGTAGGAGGCTGTCATTCCAGTTGGCCTGACCCATGGAAAAACAATGCCTGCTGCACTAGTGGCTGTGTCAAAGTGGCAATGACCCTGTGCCAGGCAAAGAGCTGGAACTTGCCTGCCTAAATGCAATGTGGACAACTCTCCACAAACTAGTCTTCGGCCCAAGGCAATGAGTCTTCTCTTTCTCAGGGGGGCATTCTTACTGAGTTCACATCAAGTAACTGGAAGTGCCAGTTTGTCTCTATGTACCATAGTGAAGGCCAAGCTGACACCTTGAGCGTCCTGTAGCTGCCCTACAGGAAGTACTGCCAGGAGAAGTCAGTCCCATCCCTGGGACCTCACTCTGGTTTTCAGCATGAGGAGACAGTTACTGATAAAGCAAAGAGTTTCTGTAAACTCTTTCATAACTCACATGCATTGTGAGGAAAGAGACCTTCATCCTCCTAATGGGCAAATGTGTTCAGAGTAAATGCATTCCTTGAAGGGCGTTAGTGCTTTCATCACCACCGGCTAATGAGCCTGAACTTGCACCTTGTACTAGAGACTAATCAGATTCCTCTTTCTGTACTCTCCAAAGCAATGCGATTTGGGCTGCCAGCAGGCAGTGATGCTATTTAAAAATAACCACACATGGATGTTCTTATTCAATATTTCTGTCACAGAAGCTGGCAAAGGTCCAGTCCCAGTCAAGACTGGGACCCATTTTAATATGCATTGAATTCTTAATTTCTTTTAAAGTTATTATTAACTTATTCCATTTACAAAATCAAATAAAAAGACCTTTAATTGAATAGTAACTACTTCTTGTATAATGTAATTTGATTTTTTCCCCTCAAAAATTCAAATTACTTTAGGTGGGGTTTTTTGTTTGTTTGATTTTGGGTTTTTGGGGGGGGTTTTTTGTTGGTTTTTTTTTTTTTTAAATCATTTGCACAATCTACAACACTTTCAGGACTTTCTTACTTTGCATAAATCAATTTTGCTTCTTGTTCATCACTTTCAAGGGGATTTTTTTCTGCTTTACTGGACTTAAATTAATCCTCTGGAGGAAGCAGTGTCATGACACGGCCAGCATCAAAATCTGCATAATGAAAGCAATTTTTTCCATTTAAATTGGCACTCAAGAATATCACTGCTCATTAGCAGACTTTAGATCTTTTATTTCATTTTAAATGAGAAGGACAAGCATTATTCCCCTAATATGAATTTCTTGCATAAGAATTTATTCAGAAGCCTTCAAATTTATCACAGTGCAAGTTAGAAGCCTAAATACCTTTGAAAAAAGAGTCAGTGTGATTTATAGAGTATTAACATTGCTAGTAAGACTATCAAAATTGCCAGGCTTGATCAGAGTGGTGGTCTGGCTCATCCGGTTTCTCTCTGGGGTTAAAACTGCTCTGAGAAGATGGTTGAATAATGGATGGATGTGGAATCACTTATGATGAAAGGGGAATTTCTACCTAATTCCAGGCCCTCAACAGATGCCTTTGGTAGTGATAATCTCAGATCAAGATTAGTATGAAATCTGTACTGAAACTCTGAACTGAGAAGAGTACTCAGTATAATTGAAGGAGTGCTTCAGAAAAAAAAAAAAAAAAAAAGAAAAATTAAAAATAAAGGGAGCTCTTAAGTTGGAAAGGGATGAGATGCAAAATATGCATTTGCTTGCCTCTTAGGTACTAGCACACAGCTACAAAGCAGCCACATCTCTTTCACTCAAAGTCTCCAGGGTTCTTTAGCCTTCCAGGGTAGATGCCCTCACAATTTTCCACAGCCTGAAGGCTTGATCATTAATAATTCTGTATTTATCTTTCATAGTTTCAAAAGAAATATCTGTGGGGGAGGAATAGCAGTTCTTGCTGTTGGGCCTGTAACACAGCTGCAGCTTGAGCTGCAGCCTTCGTCAGGCTCAAGACCCAGAGGGCTGCCCGCTGTTGGCTTGTCTCGGTGGCCTTGCTCCAGGCTCTGATACGCTTGTCGTGCATGACTCAGCTCAGGCTTCCCCAGACAATGCTACTGATTTAATGATTGCAGGCAATCTGCCGTCTGCACTGACCTTTTCCATTCTGTCCTGTCACATTCCCTCGCAGAATACTTGTGTTTCTGGGTTTGGTCCAATTGTCAAAAATAGCATTCTTTTTCTTTGTGAGATGAAGATTATTTTCTCAACTTCACTTGCAACTCTCTGTTTCCATTTGAATATTTTACAAGATCAGGTAGGAATGATATCTGCTTGACTTTTGTTAAGTTTCCTGAGTTATGAATGAGAATTTGCTTTTGTCTGCTAAATATAATGATAAAGGTCATTTAAAGACTCAGAAGAAAGTGTTGATGCACCTATTTCTCCTAAATCAAGGTGTATTTTCTAGTCTTTGACCATTTCATTGTCATTGCTATGATGTAGAAGGAACACAATGGAGTAAAGTGAACACAGGGAGACTCTGAATAGAAAATATATGTTTCAGAAACAGCATGGAAGGTTGTATTTATTTTTGCAAAATTTATTAAAGACTTTTTAAAATTACTTTCCTAGTTAGTATGTATAATTCTAAAATACATGCCTTTGATTTTTAGAAATTATCAGACAAAATGAATACTTTCCCCACAACTGTTAAATGTCTTGTTTGTCTTACATATTTGGTGACAAATAAAAAGATCTGTTTATGTAAAATTTCTTTATGCTAAAACTTGAAAATTATTTGCATGTTAGAAAAGTGGAACACACAGTGATCTTTTTTTATTGCAAGATACATTAAAAACAAAACTTCTTTCTGACATGTTTCAAAGTACACATTTCTGGGTTTTTTTCCATCAGTCTTCCCCTAATTCTCTGCTGCAAAATAAATATACGAACAAAGTAAGTGCTTTTGACCCCGGATCAGCATTATTTTCTAGTTCATTTATCAATGTGTCTCAAATGAGATGCCTTGGTTGGTGAGATGTATAACTGAATAGAATTAATTCTTTTTTGAAAATGTGTCCTATTTATCCCAATATCTTTTGAGAGCTTCATTTGTGATGGTACTCACATTTTCTGCATTAACGGACAAGATGCCTGAAGCTGGGGCAAGAGAAAAAGAGTGGGAATAGTGACCGTCCATCATTTGGACACTAGCAGGATGAAGAGGGGGAAGCTTCACCCCGTGTTGTTCCCAAGCTTATGTTGCAGTTACTGGATAAAATGGTTAGTGCATGTAAAGACAGAGTGTAGCTGGGACCTAAATCTTCTGTTTCTTTGGTGACTCTGCCAAACCCTTGGCAAGATGGGTATAGCCATGGTATTGAAACGCAGGGACCTTGCTCAGCCCTTTGTATCGACACTGGTAAAGCATACATACACTGCACAGAAATGACCTGTAGATAGAGACACCTGCCAAAGAGATATTGCTTTCTAATCAGCATTTTCTTTCTGTCAGCCTTGAGTATCATCCTGCTGACAGTGCTATCTCTAGGTACTCCCTGTTCAGGGTGCTGTTTCATTAGTCCCTAACCCTCTCAAAGCCCTGTACAAGAGAGGACAGGGTTGGTGGTTCCCTTACCAGTCCATACTTGAAAACATTGAATTTCACTGTCTGGTAATGTTGGGGTTTTTTCCTTCTACCATAAATTAGGCTTTCTGCCAGAAAAAAAAAAAAAAATTGACCATTTTATGCCATTGTGAACAGCAGATGCCTGGACCATGGGGTTGGAAGAAGGCCATCATGCTGCAAAACAGCTAAAAAAAACCTACTGCAAAAAAGTTATGGACCTGTTAGAGATGGAGTTTCTATGGCAGGATGGAAACATCTCTGTCTCTCTAAAGTCAACTGATCAGAGCAGCTGGAAGCCAGAAAAAGATCTTGCTACACTGCAGTCAACTATGCCAGACTCTAATAGTTGTTTTTTTCTTCTATTTGTATTAGGTTTTCAAATAAAAATGGTGAGCATACCCTTCATCCCAGGAGTTTTCACTCTAATAGATTGTTAATGAGCTATCAATTACTTATGCAAAAGAAAATACACACATACAAACATATTACTATTCCTTAGCTGAAGGTTGTCTGTGTTTAAATGTTGGGAGCATTACCTTCCTCACCTGGGTTATTGGCCCTCCATACATCTTTGTCTGCACTCTATTATATGGTCTAGGATGTAACACTTCAAGCAAGATTGTATATCTGACAATCATGTACTTGTGCTCTAATCTTATGCAACATTGGCAGTTCTCTGGGTAAGTTGATATGCAGCACTTCTCTGCTATCGAGCAGTCCCAGTGTATTATCAATCCTCAAGCCCTCTTGTGAAGCACACTAGCTGTTAATCTTATTTCTAGAGGCACTATCGTCTTCTTGACTGTGGATTCTTGAATTACAATGGCTGAAAAGCATTTCTGCCCATTCACAAGAGGACCAGAAGCTGAACTTTCTTCTATCCAGCCTTTGTCATCCACACAGTGAGGACTGATCATTGTCATGAGCTTGACCTCATGATGAAATCAGTGACCTTGAAGGTGACATTGGCAATACAAATCCTCTTGTTCACCCCAAGTTTAAAAGCTGTTTGCCTGACTCCTTTGATCAGCTTCCTCATGAATGAGGAGCCCTCAGCAAGACCTGCCTGAACCACTTAAGTCGCTCTGTCCCATATGGCGCAGAGGAAACATTTGTGTGGCCCAGGAGTATCAGGACACAGATTGCTAAAGTCAGTCTTGGGCTGCTATGGATCCTTTTCTTTCTTCAGGCTCCTCTCCTACATATTCCACTCCCCATTAACCCTGTAGATGTCCTCAGGGTATTCTCCAACCCAGAAACCAACAGCATCCTTCCACCCATTACCTTCCCTGACCAATCTCCTTCACTGCCATCTGCCAGAGCACCCCACTCTGGTGCTACCTAAGCACAGCAGCACACAGAGATGCTGGTGGTGGGAGTGAAAAACAAACAGCGTAAAACAGTTTAGAAAGTAATGAGCAAATGTAAAGAAATGTAGAAGTGTAAATCAGTATAGAAAGGAGATTTTTATTTTAAAAATACATTGGTTTTTCTTGTTTGTGTGTGCATGCGTATTCATGTGTGAGACTCAACCATATCAAACAAGCTTTACATGCTGGAATTAGCCAGGTTGCTAAGGGTTAAGGTATTCATGAACTTGTTAAGAGATGGGAACATTATGCATGGCTCACAATGTTTAATTTTAACTGCCACACTAGAGAGAATCGTTGATTACATTATCAGTTTATTCTCATTGAATGTTAGTTGTGTGGGTTGTTTTTTTTTCCTAACAGTGCTATTTCTGTGTTAGAAAAGATATTTCCCCTAATTGACTCAAAATGGAGGATTTTCATTAGCCAGGCTTTTCATGCAGAGGATTCCAGCTGCTGGAATCCTGCACCAGTACAGGGTTAAATGTCAGTCTATAAGATTAATGACTTAACTGAAAACATTTTATCACAGATACAGAAAATAAATCCCCTCCCAGAAAGTCACAAACCATGAGTGCCATTGAGGAAGGGAACTGCACAAACCAATAAAATCTGATTGTTCCTGCACCAGCAAACAGCAGTGATAAGACAAAAATCATTATAAGGATTAAAGTTTCTGAGTTTCTCGGCCAGTGCTGTTGCTGTGGGGCTGAAATATGAGGTGTGCTGCCTAACCAGGGTAGTTTCTCCATAGAAGCACAGAGCCTGTGCTCTCAGCTGGCTTTCACAGCAAAGGAAAGGAAGGATATGTATGTTTGTGCTGGGTTTATGTGAGTGGGAATATCCTGTGTTGCTGCAGCAAGAAAATAGTGCTGGTTTTTATCCAGAGTTTAAAGCTCAGGTTTGGATTCTCAGAGGCTGCTGTTGGGATGGACACAACATGGACTCTCAGTTTCAGAACCTAAGCCAGGCATGTATCAAACTTACAACAGCTCTGAATTAAGCCTTAGGTGTTTGGGGTTTTTTTAATTTCCAATTTCTCCTCCTTCCTTAAAAGTGAAAAAGCTCCAACCACCTCACCTTTCCCCACATGCTTTCCCCTTCTTTATGTGATTCAACACATAGCTGGCTGTGACTATAATAAAATGCAGCAAACAGTGCACCTGCTGATTGACAGTGGCATCTGTAGAACATGCAGACGCAAAATGACCAGAAATCTCTCCTGAAGCACAAACATTTAGTAGTCATGAGGCTCAGTGCACTGAGTTTTGCACAGACATTTGGCTGCATGAGTTTTAAGGCTTGTTTGCCCACAGGTAAGGAAATTAATTTGATGTTTAGATTAGGTTCGTGTCTACACACTGTAAGTATGGATTTAGTGGCTTTTTGGCCAGAAATGAAATCAAAGATGCTTAAACCCACACCCTTTAAAATGTTCTTTTCCAAGACTAAATCCTTAGGGGTTTAATTGTTAGACAGACAAAACTTTGTTTTGATGAGGACAGAAAAATAACACTCTTCCACTGACAGAAAATTATATGTTGGCTGGATGGGTGACTTCTGAAATTGCTGCCTCACTGTGGACACTGACCTACTCAGGAAAAGAAACATAAGTCCTTCAGGGCAAGGAGTGTGTCATCTTACATTACACTTTTAATTTTTCAGTACAAGACCGCTCTGTGGTTTTGTAAAAGCAGCTCTTGACAGTAGGATCCATCTTTATTTTATCAGGCTGAGGGACATAAGTTCCTCATTCTCAAGGAAGGTGCTGTACACCAATACCGTGAACATACAAAAAATACCCACCTACTTCAAAAATATTAGGCTGCAAAAACCAAGCACTGAAGAGACAACTTTAGTTCTTTCCACTTGCATGACTGTTGTGGCAGTCCTACACAACCTTTCTCACTTGGTCTCTTGCACTGTGAAGTACATGGGAGAAGGTAAGATGCTCATTGAGCAGGTCAATATTTAATTTTAGTTCTCTTCTTCTCCAATTTGTAGCCCCTCACCCATTTTTCAGAGCAGTTCTGAATAAAGTTTTGTTTATTTTTCCAAGTCCTTTTCTTTAGCCTTATTATTTATTACTTCTGACTTCTTCAGACACTTTCTTGTAGGTATTGCCTCTGTTGGTGCACGGAGAATTGAGGCACTGAGACATTAAGATCAGGGTGGTGTGTCCCCGACCGAGCTGCCTGGATCTACTTTCCCTCGAGCAGCACACACAAGAGTAGTTTAAATGTTCAGAACATGGTTCCCATGTACTTCAGCTTGCAGATATTATAATATCTCTGATGGAGGGGAAAAGAAAAGGAAGATCCTATAGAGAAAGGATAATGTTAAATTCTTGGCAATAGGCTTAAGTGACTGGACTTTGCATTGATGAAGGAAAATAATGGAAAGATGATTCAAAAACCAGACTCCAGCTAGTACTGCTGCATTATGGGGAGCCTGTAACAGTAGCTCTGCCAGGCATCAGCTGCCCATATGCACTGGGGAGGGCCAGGCTGGGCCATGTCAAAGGAATTTAGCCTGTCCTAGTACAGTGCAGTTTTTATTTTCCAATAACAAAGCCTGTGCAAGAAGACTTGCTCCGCCACACAGTCCTGTACAGCTGCCTGGTCCTGTCACAGCTGAAGGGTCTCCTCTGTCATGTCTCACCAACAGGAGATCTGCACTGCATGGAGTAAAGCAGCAGTATCGCCTTGTGTGGCAGGGGCCCAGCTGGAACATCCTTCGATCCAATCCCCCTGTACTCTTCCCTGAGTAGTGAGCTGTAAGAAGGAATTTTCTCTTTATAGAAAGTCTCACAAAAGAACTACATAAGTTCTTTGGTTCTGGCTTTGCACCCCAAAATATACAACTTTCTTCCTGATACTGTATGGTCTTCAGTTACCATACAAAAATAGATTATTTGCAGGAGAATTAGAGTAAGCTGAAAACCTATTTATCACCCAACCATTCTAATGCGGTTGATGATCAAACAACCTGTGAAGCTGAGATAATTTTCTTCATCTTCAAGTAGCCACTGGAAAGCCTCATTACATGCCTGAAGTTGCATTGCTTAGCAACAACATTTCAGAAATTCAAGTTATCAGCATGATCACTAATAAGACGGTAAGCTGCAAAAGAATCCTGAATAAACTAGGTTCATTTGCATTTCAAAATAAATGAGAGTAAATGTCAGACTGTGTTCTGGAGTATGTGAACTCTTCATAGCATAGATATATTGAGCTTACTCAAGCATTTGTACAATAGAGGCAAACCCTAAATGTTTCTAAAATTTTATAAATACAGCATATCTCTGGGCTTCAAATATTTTACTACTCTTCAACTGTTGACTTTAGCTAAAGAAGTCTGCTATCAGCAAAACATGCTGTCAAAGTGTGGCACACACAAGAACAATTAGAAGTGTTATTTTCTATGACAGTACACAAATATGAATGAAGAAAAATATACAATAAACATGTTACAGTGTCCAAGATCCATTTGAAAGACCATTTAATTTATAAAACCATAATTTGGGAATACTTTCTTAAATTTTGCAAATACTCAGGGAAGAAATTTGTTAAATGTTGTATGAAAAACCTTCATGGCCTCTGTGTAAAAATGTAGACACTTAAGAGCAGCATGTTTCACAAATCCAGAGTAAATCTGGGAGATTTCTGTAGCCCTCGATTTCTGGTGAAATGTATAGAAAACAGAGTTGTGGGAGTGCCCAGTGGAAGTGAAGTGAATCAGAGCCCAAACCTATTGGTGACATGTTGCCTTTCTCACCTGGTCATAATATAGAGCTGATCAGCAACAAAGAACAAAAGTGAGGAAAAAACATGTCAGTGACCATGAAGAAGTTGTTTTGAACTTGTCCTCATTTTGCCTCCAGAGAATTGATCTTGAAACATTTCCTCCATTCATTCACTCACAGGAATTATATCTGGGGGAGAAATCCCACTTATTCCCACTCCTCTAGAGGCAAGCCTCACTTTCTTGGAGGTCAAAGAAGAGGCATTTTACCTACTTGTAGCTAGGAGGCTCCTTCTCTAGCCAGCACGTGTATGAATATTCAGGCACTTCTGGAAGATGCCACCTCCCATAAAAGTAAAATCTCCTCTTTGGCTGCAGAGGACGCCTCCTAGCCATCCTTGGCTCATTGCTTTGAAATCAACACACTGAACTAGAGGAGATGAACTTTTTTCTAAGAGCACCACTGGGACAAACAAAGTCACAGCAGTGGCAATCCTGAGATCAGGGTGCATAGGAATGACCTTAGTAGAGTAATAAGGCTGTGAAGGGAAGCACGCAGACAGGAAGAGTATCCAGGGGGCAGGTAACTGATGAACCTCACCCAGCTCACCACAAAAGGACCTTTCAGAGCACCTTCTTTCCATAAATTCCCTTGTTTTATGTAGAATCCAGGACATAGGATGGACAGTATTAACATGCCCAACAGTTGAAACTCGTAGTTATAGTTAGTGAATGACAATATTTACTTATATTAGGCATGAATTACTAGTTTATTCACTGTGGTTAATCTCTATGATTTTGTAAGCTATCTCTCCAGAGTACTTGCGAGGTGCAAAGAAAAAGAACTGGATAGTCAGGTTCTACTCTTGGGAGACTGAGGCATGGTAAATTAATTGGGATGCCTAGTCTGAGAGGTCTGAGAGGTCTAAGAGGTCACTTCTCAGAACTCTCAGCTCTCCTGTGTTCAGAGTATGGCTCAACTCTGTTATGTCAGCGGCCTTGAATTCTCAGCACTTCTCCAGTCAAGGATCTCAAGCTTAGCAGTTGGGTATTATCCATGAAAAGTTTGCCTTCAGAGTCTTGCATTTTCTTAATTGGGCATGTTAGATAGGCTTAGTAAAAAAGCTAATGACCCTCTCTAGACCACAAGTCCCCTAATGCGTCCTGACAGACATCTTATTCCTTTAGCAGTGCTAATATCTGTATTTGTACAGCCTGTATTTTTACAATTCCACTCAGGACGATTTAGATATCTCCTTCTCCACTTCCTCCCATGTCAAGAGTAAGAGTTATCCTTCAGACTTTCTTTTACTATTAGTCGTCAGTAAATAAAGACAAATTCCAAGCCAAGTGTTCTCTGGTCTAGGGGTCATTCAGTGGGAGAGCTCCTTTCCCTGGAAGGGAAGACCATGAATCCAAATGACAGACAAACACATCTGAAGGAGAGAAAAAGAGCATGATCTTGGAAAAGAGACAGAGGTGAGGCTGTTTGGATACTTCAAGAATATGAAGATGCACAGCTTAGACCCTACGCTTCTTTCAAAGATTGTTATCAAAATGTTTTTTGTAAAGTATAGAATTATTGGTTTGCTGTAGTATTTAGGCTTTTTCCAACCTAAAGTCGCAGCCTAAAGTTATTTTGTCCTGCAAACAGATATGATTAATTATATATTTTTAAGGGGAAAAATATATGTGAAGTAGTTTTCTTCTTCATTTCAAAGCCTAATGTTGGAAATAGTTTGGAAAATACTATAATTTTGAATACTCTTACATTTTGACACCCACACACAGCTCTTCTGGCCTACAAAATAAAGTAAGAATGGAAAATAGCTCATTCTAAACTTCAGTCATGTTTAATGCTGAAAATAAACCATGTAGACAAGCTTATAATTCTTATAAATAATGATTCTATGGTCCAGAGCAATAAATTTGAAAATTGTGGTTTATGATAATGTATTCTGCAGTGACAGTAGAAAAATAGGTCATCATTTTGAAAAGGAGAGAAGCTATCTGTCATGTTGAACAGACTAATAGGAAGTTTGAAAGAGTTTCAGAGGCGGTTAGTCCAAGATATCATTCTTCTGACCCCCATGTTCCCAAGCACAACATATGAATGAAGAGCTTGCGGTATCCACTGTGCAGGCAGGGTTAATGCATGTTTCCATTTCAAGACTTGCCATATTTGGTGTTAAGAACCTAACTATATGTCTGTATCACAGAACATTGATCTGGATGCCATTAACTAAACCACATGAGTTTTACTGAAGACAAAAAGAATTAAAAGAAAAAAAAAGGAAAAAAATAAACAAAAGCAATGTGTTCAAAGACCACAAGTGACTGTTGTTAGCTGTGTGAAAGGCATGGTTGGCTGCAAGTTGCTGCAAGGTACAAGCTACCACAGAGCAGTGATTTATCTTTACTCAGTTAAACATAGATGCCCCAATAGGTCTAATTTGCCAGTTCTCAGGCAGATAACTAGCACTTTGGTGACTGGACTTCAACTAAAACCTGTGGATGACAGGGAAAAGTATGTTCAACCTGTAAGTCTCCTTTAGCACTAGGTGAAGATGGTCAAATCTCTGGTAAAATTTGATTTTACATTTGTCTACAGGTCTCAGTGATATGTGCGGACCTCAGTCCCACACAAGTAGGGCAGAATGATGAACCTGTGCTTTAATAAATATTTGACACAAATATTCTTTTCCAGCCAGACAAAGGCAGAGTTTTCTTCATCTAATTTGCTTTCCAAATTGTTGTTGTCTGATTCATTGCAGTCTGATGTTTTATTTTTTCTGTGATAATAGATTTGTATATCTTACGCACTTTATCATTAAGCTACAAAAGAGGGATTCTCCAAATCTAATTTTATTCTGCTTTTGTTTTACTTTTTGCCCTTCCATGCTCTAAAACAAGTACTTTTCAGCAGAGGAAGACCTCCTCAAAGTTTTCCTCACTCTCAACCTTGTTTATCTTCACCCAGCATTCCTGAAAGTGCACTGCTTATTTAGTATCTCAGGAATAGTCTGATCTCCACATAAACTCATAGTAATTGGCCTCCAACAGCCAATTTAACAAGTTTGGCAAAAGTCTTGTATTTCAACACTAAATTTGAAATTAAAAGGTCAGTGGCAAAGTCAACTAGGAGCTGTTTGTTACAAAAGTAAGCAAACTGAGTTGTCATTAGTTGACTTTTCATCAAATAGATGCCCTTAAAAGGTGTAATAATAAATATGCATCATAAAAATTGTTCTTGAAACACTGCAAAGGACCCTTCTGACCAAGAAAGAAGGACCTCTGCTCACCAGCAGTGGATATCTGAAGGGTGGTTGTCTCCACCAATTCTTACTGCTTATCTTGTATACAGCCTTGAGTAATGAGTGCTTCCAGAGGGGGCTATTCACTGCCCTAGCCTCGAATACTTCTTTGTTCTGTAGCAGCAGTGCCTGCACTCCTCCTTGAAATGAAATGACTGATGACTGTTTCGTTCATTCCATTAGCTCTTCCTGTAAAATACTTATATTAAGAGCCCAAAGGTATTCTTGCAAAGCTCACCTGGAAGGAATTTCCAGTAAAAAATTTTATAGAGGTAATATTGTTGAGAAAAGAGGTCCATCTCACATTGAGATTGTGGTATACTTGAGTCATGGTCTTGGTTACCCCCGGGGATACCAGTGGATGAAAGGCTGGACATGACCTGGCAATGTGTACTCACATTTCCTCCAAGAAGGAAAACAGACACGTGCACTGATCTTTTATAATGGGAAAACCCAAAGGAGAAAGGAGTTGGAGGAAAGAAATTCTTGACAGCAAACCTGTTAGAGACTTCTATGTTCTCCCAGTCTAGCAGTGGGAAGGAAACAAGACTGAAATAAATCTGGGAATTTCCTTACCCCAGGCACTAACAGCCTACTCAGCTTTATGGTTTTGTAGATATATATAGTATTTTTCACAGTTGCAAAATGAACATTGTGAGATTTCAGATTTCTTAGTATCTGGCCTTCAGATATTCTCTAGGAGCAGAATTCATTCCAACTTTTATTAGTTCAGCTTTACTCCAATCTATTTAAAAGCTAAGTTATAGAAAAGTCTTTTGATACAGTATACAGTAGTACATGGATGACACAACAGTACCTTAAAAATAAATATTTACTGCTTTACAACAACATCATCATCTCAGATTGGGAATGTGTACACAGGGCAGGTGAGGCTGAATGTGAAAACCTGACTGGGTTCCGAGAAAGTTGTTATCTTGTGCGCCAAAAGAACTTAACAGATAATTACCTCATATTTTCTTTCAAAAACTATACTAGACTACTGTATGGTGGACCTGAACATGACCCCTAAAGACTGCAAGCTGCTAATAATTTTCATTTTGACTGTTTCCTCATGGCTATCTTGTGGTCTGACTAATAGGACCTCCAGCGATTTTGGTGTTACTGCATGGATTTCCCACACAATATATGGAACAGGTTTGATTTTTTCCAGAGTGCAGATGGCTTTAGTTGTTAATCTCTGCAAATTCCCACTGACCTCTTGTACATGCACAGTTCTTTCCTTAAGAGCTGGTTCAATCTGCCTCCTCTGTCATTCCTCTTGCAGCAATTGAAAGATGTTTAAAGCCATTCTGGAAACAGACTTTTAGTGGTGGGCTCAGTCCCAAGAAAATAAGAATCTCCTCCTTGTTTCCCTGTTTTTCCCAGGGAAGGCAATTTTCTAGCCAGTGAGAAAATAAAGGGTGTGGGGGTTGTGGTGTAGGGCACAAAAATACTTCAGAAAACGTAATTTAGTGTTCTGGTTTCTACTCCAGCAGATGCTATCTTCTTCTTTTTCACCTTATTCTGTTTCTGTCTCAAATAAACTATGCTTTTTCATTGTTTTTGAGTCATCACTCCATTGAAGACTAAAATTCACTGTTTCTGTATCATTTCTAGACACATTTTGGGGGTAAGGACAGGGGGGTGAAGGGATGGGTGTGCTGCCTTTTCTGCTGAGAAGATATTTTAACCATTTACTACAAAACTATTATTCAGGTAGCTCCCCAGTAGCCATGTCTATCCCTTCGTATACACCAGGCACAGGCAATCCTTTTACTATTTCGCATGGGAGACTCTTGAGCTCCATCTTCTGGAAAACCTGGGAGAAACTCGTTTTTTCGAGCTGTTAACCTTGAAAGCTCGGTGGGTTTGGGGCAGTGGCCAGCATAACCTGGCAGAGCACCACAGGGCAGATGTACCCAGGCTATCACCCAAGGCAAACATCGCCCTTTCACTCCCTTTTCTCACGTTCTCGAAGGACAATAACAACTTCTGCAAGGTATTTGGAAAATACAAGTACAGCTCCAAGGCAGGTACCACCCCACAGATTGCTTGGGTGAAAAGCCCTTGTGATTATTTTGATATTAGCAATTGTGTCATAGCTTGGTGAAAATAGCCTTACAGACCCATTGCTCTCAGTTTGAACATCAGCAAGAACAAATTTCCCCAAGCCAAATGCGAGAATGCATAAATACCTTTAACTGTGTTTTTCAGTCTGTTGGATGCTTTCTATGTTTTGAGACTCCATGGAGGTGCAGGCGATTTAAGCATGCCTGGCCAGCGCTGACAGGCTCTTTCTCTTTGTTACAGGAAAGGCTGAATCAACACTTCACGTTATACTCTTACCTTCAACTCCCTTACTCAGCAACATGACTTTTTGTGCTGATTTCAAAGCCACACCATCAATTGTAAGAATTTCCCTTTGTTTCTTCTTGATCACTTCTCCCAGGCCAGAGTGAATGTAGCTTCCCTCCACCCCTGCCCTGAAATACTGCACAGATGAGCAATCCAGACTGAAATGCTGGCACTGGTTTTGCCACTGCACCATCAACCCTAAGCCAGAGGGAAGGAGGAGGAAGATGGTGTCTAGGGAATCCTTAAGGTGCTTTGGTGACAGTTGGGTGCTAAAATTTTTCTTTGCTGATTCTGTCCCAGAAAGGGATGCTGAATGAAAAAATAGCTGGAGTTATGTCTGAAAGCTAACATTAAGGGAGACCTTTTTGCAAAGAGTTCATTGACTGCATGGGGACAGAAATCCTGTACTGAACAAGTGCTGGATGTCTGAAAAAAATTTAACCCATTTGGACAAGATGTTCTTCTCAAAGGAGAGAAGGAAAAGAGAAGTGGCTCTTTACAAAAGTACCATCATACTTTGAGGTTACTGACAGGAAAATATCTAGACCCTAAGAAGACAGGGAAAATCAAGTTCATCTGAGAACTGAGGCATAAATCACATTCTCTCTTTTCAATTAACTAAATGGATTAAATGTTCCTTTTTCCCAATTTTTGGCAACATTCCCCCAAATTAAGAGCAGATAAGCTGATCAAATTTTGCACAAGTTCTTCTTGGCCCCCCAGGGCTTTCCTCTAACACCCCCATACCCACAGGACAAGCTGCAAGTGCAGCATGCCTGGGCAGGAGAATGTAACTCAGTGCTGGAGAAGAACTCTGTCCTTTCTAGAGATGCTAGAGCTATGGTCTTATGTCCTGCTTCACTTTGTTTTGTCTTTTGGACTCTTAGTGTTGGCTAAGTAGATGTGTGTAGCCCCAGCACATGTGCCTGTAAGGACAGCCATACCATAAATGCTATTAACAAAATGTTCTTATTCCCCCAGCACCCCCAGGATGATGGGATAAGTGAAGTCTTGGACAAACATTGGTTGAAGGGAAAAATGTCAGTAGTCTTCCTCTCTCTGTAAGGTACCCAGCAGAGGGTGCAGTCCTCCTCCCTATATGCAGCTGCACAGCAAGATGCACTGCAAGCAGGATGTGGACTTGCTGGAACAGATCCAGAGGAGAGCCATGAAGACATCCAGAGGGCTGGAGCACCTCTCCTGTGAAGACAAGCTGAGAGGGTTGGAGAAGAGAAGACTTCAAGGTGACCTTATAGCAGCGTTCCAGTACCTGGAAGGGGCTTACAAAGGGAACTGGAGAGGGGCTTTTTGCAAGGGCGTGTAGTGACAGGACAAGGAGTGGCCTTAAACTGAAAGAGGGTAGATTTATGTTAGATATTAGAAAAAAATGTGAGATGGCCAGAGAAGTTGTGGATGCCCTATCCCTGGAAGTGTTCAAGGACGGGGCTTTGACTGACCTGATTTAGGGGAAGGTGTCTGTCCCCACCACAGGGAGGTTTGGATTGGATGACCTTTAAAAGTACCTTCCAACTCAAACTATATGATTAGATTCTTTTATTCAAATAATAGCAGTCTCCCAAGTAAAACAGAAGCTTTCTTTTTCCTTCTAAAGAGGCACACTGTTGATCAAGAGTGCAGGGAACAGATTAGAGGTATCTGGGAGTAGTGTTGGTCAGGGCAGCCGGTGGTGGGTGAAAGGGAGAGGAAGAGAAGCACCGTGGCGCTGGGGTGAGGCGGGATGGCCCCAGAAGAAGCTGGCTCTGGCAGGGGCTGGCAAACATGGAAAGATGGAGATTGTCTTCTGTGGCCTGCCCTGAGGGAATCGTGGCTCCCATGTTCCCTTATGGTAGTGGGACAGCCCCAGGCAGAGGGCAGGCTGGGAAGGGCCTGCTCAGAGCTCCTCTGAGGGATCGCCTGTCTCCTCCAGTAGCTGGGCCAGGGGAACTTCCACCACTCTGTCTTGTCTTTCTCATGCCATCCACAGTCTACAAGTAGTTTGGCTCCTGTCTGCTCTCTCTGCACAGAAGGCAAGATGAAAGCTATAGCAAAGAGTGCTGCCAGCATCATTCTTCCCACTAGCTTCCTGTGTCCTGCTACCAAGTGGTACCTGCTGAGGGTCCAGGTATCCCTATCCAAGGCTTCCCTACCCTCCTCACCACATTTCACACAGTGTTTCAGATGTGTCAGGCAGGTAATGTGCTGTTTGCTGTAGTAAAGAAGCCAGGAATACAGATTTTTCTAGCCCTTTGAGGTGGTTTTAATTAATTTCCATTACTTTCTCACAGCAGATGCAGGATTGCTTCCCTTGTGGACACAGAGGTTTTCTGCTTGTGAGGCCTTCAACACTTCTAAAAGCAAGCACTTTGGCAAGGAAAAGGTGAAGAACATTTTCTTTCCCTCGCAACATAAATCCACCAGTGTTTGCTTTTCCAGAAGGAAATAAATCCAAAGTAAGAGAGGGGTTTAAAACTTAAAAAACTGGGAAAAAAAACTCCTTACCTTTTAATTCCTAGTGTGCAGAAATATTCCACATCAGTGATGAATAAAGCCCACACGAGGTTTCAGCCAGCAGCTTAGATAAAACTTCTTCACCCAAATCTTAGCTGGTGTAAACCTCTCCTACTTAACCCTGAGCCAGAATTCTGGAGGGTCGGGAGCAATAAAAATAAAACCTCTAGACAGGGATTAATTATTTTTTATAAGGAAGACCACAAACATATGTTATTCTCTATCCCCCACATCTGACTTCTTTTTTTTTTTTTTCTGATTAAGGAAAAAATTAAAAACCTGCAATTCAAAAGAAACCTCCTTTTTGCATTGTTTGTGTCTTTGCTGGCCTGGAAGTGCCCTGGGAAGTGCCCTGCAGCAGTGATCCCATCCCCTAACATGTGTTTCTTTCAGCAATTATGCTATGTATGTACAAGTTGTCTTCCTGGCCTTAGAGCACTGTTACTCAAAGGCAGCTTCTCTTTTGCCTACTCATCTCTTTCAATCTCTGTCTTTGTTTGCTTTACCTCTACATTTTTTCTCTTTTCTGCTTTGCTAGTTTTTGCAGTAAATTAAAGCATTAATTAATGCATGCTTTCCATTACACATTTAATTTCTAACAGACATTTTCAATCAATTTGGTATACCTAAGTATTCTTGAAAAAAATCATGTCACTTGAAAACCCATTTTTGTGACATTCAGAAGCAATATCGGCAGTTTCAGCTACAATCTTTTTAATGACTTTTTCTTTGATTAAGACAAATTTATTTCCCAGAGTTATGTGTTTGCACAAAACCAAAAAATGCAGAAAAATCCCAAATCAACAAAATGACACTTGTTTTGAAAATTACCCCAACTGCAAATATTTATCACTTGAACATCTGTCAGAACTATATGTCCTAGAAACATTTATACTAAGGTTTTCTTAATGCAGATGGAAGGAATGGTGAGGAAGGGAGCTTAGAGGCAAAATTATACAGCGTAAGAAATACAATCTAATCAAGTGTCTAAGGTACATGGATAGAAATTTTGTTTCTTGCTCTTTCCTAAATAATGCTCAAGGCTTCTTGTGTTGTTATTTTTTTTAAGTTTCCTTCCTCGATTTTCTCAGTTCAAGCAGTTCAAGTGAAAAGAGATGCTGAAAAATTTCTGAACTTAATTTCAAACAAGAGATAAAATGGATTGTTTTTTCCAGTGGAGCCCAGATAGCTGACAAAGTCAATATTACTTTTTAAATGAAAAATTCAACATCTTATAAAAATTCAAGAAGGTGTGTGCACAACCGGGAAGCAGTTGTTGAAGGAGCCAGTCTGTAGCCTCTCATCCCAAATGACGCACCTGTTGTCCAGCTGACATCCTTCTCTTGTGGTGGAAACTTTAACTTCAGTTCCTCTGGCCAAGATAAAAAAACTATTAAAGAGCTTTCAGCTCATGTTGGGAATGCAATGTGCTCTCAACAAACATCTTGAAAAGAAGGCATTAACCCGATGTTTAGTCACCAAGGACAGGATTGTCCTAATTGAATAAATTACGCAAAAGGCCTTCAGGATGTTACCAACTCTGCAAGCTACAGCTTGAGATGTTCTTGTGGCCCTTGAGGGGCAGAGGATGTCAGCACCATATGCCAGGTCTTTCAAGAAAAATGTTTAACAGATTTAAGGGGACTTCTAGTTTTGCTATAGTAGGAGCCTAAGGATGGCCCTGCTGGGTCAAGCCCGAGATCACCCAATATGTTGCTTCTGGCAATGGCCTGCAGCAGGTGACTAGGGAAGAGCATGAGACCTGGATGACACTATATGGTACTCTTCCAACCTCTGCTTGTATTCCACACCTGAGTTAGAGGTGTTTTCTTTGCATTTAACAGATGTCAATGGATTTGTCTTATGCCATTTTCCTTCTTCACACTCCTAGTTTGGCATATTTGGAGCTCTCTCTGTCCTACCTGCTCTGGTGATGGGTTTGTAGTGCACCACCTGGGCTGCCTGCATCAGTATGAGTATTTCTGAGAGGGTACAGAGACAAAACAGACTGCTGCTGTGGGAACAACTTCTGAGCAGTTGCTTGCAGGATGATTCTGTGTAGCAAACAGGCAGATTGGTGTAGTAAAATCACCACAAACTAGATGTAGTGCTCTAGAAAAGACATCCTAAGAATAACTTGTAGTTTTGTACAGAAGTTGAAGGCATGTTTTAAATTTCACAATTACTTTAGGCAAGGTAAGGAAGATCAAGTCCATAAATGGCCAAGCTGAGGTACAGCAAGGTCAACAGAATTGCCTTTCTCTGTGTGACTCAGAGGCAAAATGGGAGTAGGAAACTGCTGTACTCTGCCCACAGTACAGATGCCCAGCTAGGGGACAAGGCATGGCTATAAAAGTAAAGGTCATCTTCTATTGGCATCTGAGTGCAATAGGGTGTTTTTTTTTCCAAAATCATGCTTTTGAAAGCTGAAAGCCACTTTGGACTAGGAAGAGTTTTTTCCAATATGAAGTGGGAGCATGTGGCCAGATTTCACAGCTTCCTTTTTCTCTAGGACTAGTCAAGAGTTTCTGACACTGTGTTTGCATTAGGGATACACCAAGACAACAGTCTGCATCCTCTTTATACCCACAGCAGCTCTTTGATTTTATCAATATTGATTTATAATATTATAAATTCTAGTGCCATAACCAAGAATATTGGACATTTCCGAAGACTCTTTACAGACCCAGCATATTCTCCGTAGTTTTGAAATCTGCAACACTTAGTGTTCAGCCAAGATCACCTGAGCAGTTTTGATCAATGATTGGTTGCAGTAGTAAATATAGGGGGAAAATAAAAGATTCCCTAATTCATATGACCTCCTGTAGCAGCATCCAAAGTTGGGAGCTCCTTGAAGAAGAAAAGTTGCCCAAAGCACCCTGGGGCTTGCAGTTTCAGGGTTGCTTTCATTCTGGGCAGTGTAAAGGTACTGTAAGAGCCAAGGCTCTACATAAATTTTTCAAAAATAAGTCAGGAATGTTGACTGTCCCAAAAGACCAGAGTTTCTGGAAGATGCTCAGCTCTACTTAAAAAATCATATTTATTTCAGGCTGGGTCCCTGAGAGCATTAGTGGGTCTTGGCAGTTCATTTCTGCAAGCAAGGGTTTTTTTGGGTGCAAACTCAGCAGAGTGAAAAACATAAAAAATGGTATTATGCTCTAGACATGGAAAAACCTTGCCTTTCAGGGTTTTTTTCCACTTTATTTATTTATGGGAGTGGAGTGGGGGTGGGATGTATTAGATCTTGAGCTTCTCTAGGCCAGAAAATTTTCATTCTTTTGTAATTTAAATTTCTGTCTTATCTCTAAACTTAACACCTTGCTATACACATCCCCACTCACAGTTATTTGTTAATAAAAAAAAAATGTGTTACTGGACAATTTCCTTTGAACCTTCTCCTTCTTTTTTTCCTTTTAAGTATCACTAACTTTCATTTTTTTGCCTGTTTGCAGATTCTGCAGCATAGGATGTCCTTCTGTTGCCCTTCTTTCTGATATTAAAAAACTTGCTCCATCACTTTGTGACTTTCTTCTATCAGCCTGCAAACAACAAAAGAGGCTTTAAGGATAAAAGGAAGAGGAAGCCAGATTCACTTTTTAATAGTCTGGGGACTGGACACTATCCCCTAGAACAGTGGAGCTTGACTGGAAAAGCCTAGAAATGATTGAATTAAGTTTACACATGTAATGTTGTGTTCCCACAGGACAGCCCCAAGTGGACTTTCCTCACTGGTCTTTTGCTAAAAGAGATAAAAAAATCCCAAACATGATCTGCAATCAATATGACATTATTCTTTTCTTTCCTTACTTTCCACTTTGCTGCTTTCACTCTAACAATACCATAACCTTCAGAGTTACCTCTGCAGCGATCTCGCTCCCTCCGGAGCAGCACTGGATGCTTTGCAGCCATTTGCTTCTTCCCTAAGGACAGATAACAAAAGCTTCACATCTGAGTATTTGTATCTTCTGGCTTATAGTTTTGGGTTTTGTTTTTGGTTTGGTTTGGTTTTGTTTGTTTGTTTGTTTTGTTTTGTTTTTGGTTGTTGTTTTTTTAATCTGCAGAGTTTTGTGCCTTAAAAATGGTACAGATTTAAACTAAAAAAATTAATTTTCTCCACATACTGTGGCTCAATTTGTTTTCGAGACCCTTTCTAGAATTTCCTCTTTTCAGTGGGGTGCTGGTTCCCCCTGTGCTCACATTAACTTCAACAGTAGCACTTCTTTCTACACAAATGTGTTTTCTTCGAAAGGTGGAGTTTTGCTTAACATATGATGTACTCTAACATACCAAAGCAGTTACTCAAAGCAATTTTCTAAAAAGAACCCCAATTGCACAATTTACACTCTAACTCTTCAGACATAATCTTTGTAGACTGATAATTAACTATTAATAAGAACATGTTATGACACTGTTTAGGAATATTGCAATTCTGAATAAATAAAGGAGAGCCTTGTTTTCACCTGGAGAACAAGGCTAGGCCACAAAAAATAAATACATATTTTTGAAAGGTATTGTTCTAAACACATCAAAGCATCAGTATTTATTCAAAGTTGAAAATTGAAGGTGCAGGATGATATGATCATGGTGCAGTATTAATTTCCTGCATAAAAATAAGCTGTGTCCTACAGATCAGAGAGATCAGATGACATTGAATTGATTCCCAATTCAACAGGCGTAATGAACAAGATAAGCTGACGTGATGCCCTGGAGAACAAGATTGTGAACAATTTAAGGTCAGACTAATGTTACAATCGGGCGCTTGTGGGCCTGTTGTCTGATAATATGTTCTGGCCATGGAGATTTGAGTTACCTGAGCCATCTCTTTTATAAACACAATAAAAATGAATAAGAGCAGGTTATGTCTCCCATTCACTGATTTAATGTCAAAGCTGATGCTATCAGTGGTGGATGTCTTACTGTAAAAGACCTATATTTTCTAGTTAGTTGCTTGCAAAATGGTAATTGAGGGCAGATTAGATTCTTTCACATTGGTCAGCAAAATGCTAAGAACTTGAAGAGAAGATGTTCTCCTTGAGTCAAAGCAGGAACTGATCCTTCAGGACACAGTAATGCCGGGGCTACACATATAAGTTGTCCAAATGTGCCCACTTTTTTCTTCTGGATACTTTGTCCAAGCAGAATTGAGAAACTTGCACCATCTGTGCAGTTTTTCTGGACCAGTGACCTCCTCCCTAGAGCTACTGCATCGCAATTCAAGCCAAGTGCTGTCCCCAGGTGATAGAAGCAGGTATGATGCTTCCATGAAACATCACAAAGCTTTGCTGTGCCTGCAGGACACATTAAGCCTTGGGCTTGAGGCCAGGGTTCCATTTTTGGTCCATGCAGAAACCATGCCCAGAAGGTGACAGGTGACAGCACTGATACTTTCTAGGAACACAGGGCTGATTACTTCCCCAGGCACACAGTGTGCTTTGAGAGATACCAGGTAGAAAGGTGACAGCTGGAGGGCATCAAACAGCTTATGTTGCCCTGGTAGTACTGTGGATGTAGTGTGAAGAAATTGGACTCCAGCTCAAAGACATGACAACTCTAGGTTTCTCCAACAAAATTATATATAGTACTCTTACAGGTATTGATACTGAAGGAGATTCTAAAGATGGTGAAAAATGCAAACAACTATCAAGTTTTGTTAAAAGCAGACCCATTTCTAATTATTGTACCAAGGTTTGGGACCAGGTGTGTAGCATCTTTAGGTGTCTAAACATGCAGGAGGTTCTTGTTGAAAGCAATTGGAACCAACACCAAGCTGATTTGAAATTGTGATTAGAATGGGCACAGCTACATTGGTAAGCTCCTTAAAAACTTGAAAAGATTGATAAACCTGGCCCTCACACCTGATACAACACCATAGTGATCAGTTAGTGCTGTAATGGCTCAGAAGGCTTTTGACTGTTTGAAGTGGGAGAGTTTTGCCTTGATAGCCTTTACAACTTTCCAAGAACTGTTTTAGCTGGATACTGTACGGGGGTGGGGTGGGGGGGAACCTCTTGTAATCCAAAACATGGAGTTGTGCTACATTTCTAGGGTTTATAAGATGCTGCAAAAAAATCAACACGTGATATCATGTGAAGAAAGGCCTGTAATAAATCAATACCTTAAGACAGCCTGTCTGGGGTTTGAGAACTCTACATGTTTTGAAACATGGCACATCCTCAGATCTGACTTTTTGCCTCATACACTAGGGAAAGATTCATGCTAAGCTTGTTTCATGCCCTCCATTAGAAGAGGCTTGGCTTTTTCAGCTGGGGGTCCAAAAGCCTACCTGCCAAACATTGCCCGAGGGCAGCCAGAGAGCACCGCTTCAGGGCTGTGCTCTAATGATGTGGCAGATGACCTACAGTAAGGAGCTAGTGAGGAGTTGCACATAGAGGACTGGGCTCTCCCACTGCTCCCCAGGGTCTGTGTTGTGAAGAGGGCTGAGGAAGGCAGCGGGGTGATGAGTGTGGTGGGGTTGAGCATCCATACTGTGCTTAGCATCACCTCTGAATGCCGGCATGTGAGACTTACTGTCCTGAAGCCAGAGCAGGTCTCCCATGGGTCTCCTATTATTCTTTTCCCTCCTTAATACACTTACACTTAACTTCATGGATAAAATGTAAGTGACCCTGAGACTCAGATGCTTTTTTCCCAGTCGTTAAGCTTTTTGCAGTTTAACGCAACAATTACTGTAATGCACTGCTGGCTTGCTGAGGGTTGTGAACGTCATGTACAAGGAGCTTTCTAAAAGCTTGCAATGAGTTTTCAGAACTGATAGTTCCTTTCTTGTGTTGCTTTCCTCATATATAATTCTGTTTTGGTAGTACAGGAGGGCAAATAGCAAGTGCCAGGAAGTAGGGTAGAGTGTTCTAAGAGCTGAAAGCATTGCTCCTGGTTTATGAATGGGATTGCAGCTTTGTTGTCCACCTCCACAGATACTTAAAATTACTTGCAGGAGGCATTTCACTGATTAGCTCCTCACTTCAAGAAAACATGAGGTGCTGAAGTATTCCCAGAGAAGGGCAATGAACCTGGCAAAGGGGTTAGAGTAAGTCCTCTGAGGAGAGGCCAAGGGAGCTGGGGTAGTTTAGCTTGGAG
Organism: Formicarius rufipectus; assembly: GCA_013399695.1. Lineage (NCBI taxonomy): Eukaryota > Metazoa > Chordata > Aves > Passeriformes > Formicariidae > Formicarius > Formicarius rufipectus. The sequence continues at coordinate 192,221 of VXAU01004743.1, read as the reverse complement.
ATAAGAAGACTCAGAGGTGACCTTATCGCTCTCTACAACTACCTGAAAGGAGGTTGAAGCCTCCTCTCCTGGGCAACTAGTGACAGGACAAAAGGAAATGGCTTCAAGCTGCATCAGAGAAGATTCATGTGGTACATCAGGAAGAATTTTTTTCACAGAAAGGGTTGTCAATCACTGAAATTGACTGCTGAGGTGATGGAATCACCATCCCTAGAAGTGTTGAAATGACCAGATGTAGTACTCAGTGCTATCATTTAGTTGGCATGGTAGTGTTAGATCAAAGACTGGATGGATTTCATGATCTTGAAGGTCTTATCCAGCCTTAGTGATTCTATGATTTTATGTTTCTAATTTAATTTACTCCTAAGTCTATACATAGAACAATCAGACATCTGTGAGGATCTTGGTGTGCAAAATGATTCTCACCTTCCTGGTCCCCTAGAAACCCAGCAATTTCACATACACGAAAAAGAGCAGGAATTAAGAGCAAGCTTATTTTAGGCTTGTAATTGCTAGCATACTGCCAGCAGAGGTGTGCTCAAGGTCTCTGAACATATTTGTGAAACTCTCATGCAGGCAGCTGCTGTGTCTTTTACCTGCAGGTCTCCACAACATTCTTCACATGCTGCATGAGCTTGTGTGCAATGCAAACACTTGAAACCATTGTTCTCATCTCTGTACATGCCTTGTGAAGGCAAAAGATCCTGTAAGCCACAGTAACAACCACACATCTTGCTTCCACTGTAGGAAAAATGGATTCATTCGACTCAGTCACAAGAAAAACATAGGATAAATTTGGTAAATGCAATCTCAGCACGTCAGGATTTAAATGCCATGAGCAGTAAAATGAGGGAGAGCAGGAAGCAATAAAACTCAGCACTATTAAACTCATTATAGTGCACAACTGTTGTGGTATTAATGAGTTTGTTTTGCACATATACCATGTGTGCAATGCAGCTCAGCTGGTGTCAGAATAATAAGTTTTATCTTTTTACTCCTATTCCTATGTACTTTTAAATTCATACTGGAGATGATACATAAATTGAAATTTTTCTTTTTTTCTTTCAATTGAAAAGAAAGGCACCCCCAAAAAACTCATCTTCCAGCATTGCTGTCACCTCCCACACGTTTCACATATTTTAAAGGTTCACTATGAATAAAAGCACACATTCACATTCAAAGTCAACTTTTCATTTATTTTGGGGAGGGGAAAAAAAGAAGCTTCTTAATGAGGGTAGACCTCTTGATTGGGAGAACTTGAAAGCCTTATTAGCAAGGGCTGTAGCTGCAGTATCACAGGAGGGGAACCTGTTTTGTGGACAGAAGATTCCAATTATGCCTCCACTTGTAGGGGGAACCCTGCAAGTGGAGGCAACCTCCAAAGAAAGAAGCTTGTCCTCAGCATGTTCTCTCATAAAGCAGGTTTGAGTCACATGAGAGCAGATGGGACGTGTAGGACCAGGTGGAGATTTTCTGCCCATGCAGGACAAGTGGAGTTTTGAAGAGGTGAGGACAAGGTGACAGGTGGTTTTGTGGAAGAGAGCTGTGGAGAGACAAGGGGCTGCTATGAAGGGCTCCTTGTTATTGCACTGGCAGCACCACCTTCGTCTCAGCTTCCCCCTTGAGGTGGATCAGCCAGGTTCTGCCCAACTCCTTCCTGGGCACAAGCAACCAGATAACTAAGTGAACACATTCAGAGCACCTGGAATTGCTTTGAGCTAGAGGAAGCTGCAGGCCTTCAGGCCAGAGACTGTTGCAGCCAGCCAGCTAAATAAAATATGTGGAGATAATTGCAAGCTAGTGATCATCATCAGACATGCTGTTTTATGCCTCCAGAATACACTTGCACAGAGAGGTTCGTCAGGCTGAGCAGGGCTACAGAAACGAAGGCAAGGGTTAGGAAATGGTCTTGCCATTGCTGAACAGGATGGAGTAAAGTCCTGCACCACTATCCCTGGTGTTGAAGCCATGGGCTGGGCAATGAGCTGAGCCTACCCCACAGCCAACACGTGGCATGCACACAGTTCGCCAGTGAGCTCCTGAGACAGGGTGCATGGACTGTCAGCTGATACATGATGGAGATTACAGATGTTTTGATCAGTTAAAACTGCTTTAAAATACACAAGCCACTCAAAATTTGCAAATTGAGTCTGTGAAAGATCCAAGCTTCTGCTCTAAAAGATAGAGGGAACCAGCAGCCAATTCTGTTGGAATGAGACTGCCAGGCCCTTTTCCAGGGCAGCTTCCCAGACCTTGATGCTTCCTCTCCAACCCTGAAGTGCATGATGGTCTTATCTGACAGTGTCCAAGGCAAAACACTTGGTCTCATCTCTGACACCTTCCCAGTGTCTCTTTCACACACCTGAAAGCTGTCAGTTCAGGGTGCTGAATTACAGCAGCCCAACTCTGCAAGAGAGACTTTGCAGGGATGGAATGCTAGAATAGGATCAAGAAAAACTGAACCCCAGATTGGACTAGATGATGTCCTTCCATCTTTCTCCTCAGCAAATTTTTCCTGCAGTTCTGCATTGCTCAGCACCATCTTACTCTGCTTTCTTTCTGTACTATCTAGAATCAGTACTTAATTCTGTGTAAGACATGGTTGTTTTCATAATGCAAATATGCCTTCCTGGGATGCGAATTCCAAAATTGTAACTGCTCTGCCATGATAGAAAGAGGAAATTTTATTTGGAATTCAACTTCAAATATTAAAAATTGCAGAATGACATGTGACAACAATTTAACAAAAACATCCTTGCACGGCCAGATTTAAAGAGAGGGCCCACCTTTGTAATTACATTTTCAGACACCTTTATGCTTGCAAAAAAATACTAGGCACTCTACCAACAAACTGGCAACTTTTGCAGAATTAGAGAATATAAAGCCTAATGGGAAGCTTTTATCTTTGAGAAGCTGACTCAGAGAGAAATTTTCCATTAAAATTACAACAAACACCTGCAGACAAATGTTTTGTTTCAGATTATGAGCTACTAAAGTTCCTAGAGTCACAGAATCCAGGGTGGAAAAGACCACTGAGATTAAGCCCAGTTTTTGACACATCACCACCTTGTCAACTGGACTATAGCCCTAACTTCCACATCCAATTGTTTCTTGAATGCCTCCAGGGATGATGACTCTACCACCGCCCTGGGCAACCTGTCCTAGTGCTTAACCCTGTTCCCTTCCAGACAGAAATTTCTTCTGATGCCCAATCTGAATCTCTGCTATGCAGCTTGAGGCAATTTCCTCACGTCCTGTCACTTGTTACCTGGGAGAAGAGACTGACCTTGCTACAACTTCCTTTCAGGTAGTTGTAGAGAGTGATAAGGTCCCCCATGAACCTCCTTTTCTCCAAAGTAAACAACCCCAGCTCCCTCAGCTGCTTCTCAGAGGATTTAACCTCTAGACCTTTCACCAGCATTGGTGCCCTTCCCTGGACTTGCTCCAGAACCTCAATGTCTTTCTTGTTACGAGGGTCCCAGAACTGGACACAGTACTTGAGGTGTGGCTGCACCAGTATAGGGTAACCATCACCCACGCTGGTCCTGCTGGTCACACTATTTTGAATACAAGCCAGTACACCACTTGCCTTCTTGACCAGCTGGGCACATGGCTGGCTCATATTTAGCCAGCTGTCGACCACCACCCCCACTAAATAACATAGTAATATAGTTCACTACTGTGAACTCTATTACAAAATTCTTGTGCTAGTCGTGTTTAGTTCAATTAATCATTCCCCTAGAAGTGTGTTTTCTATATGAGCAACCCTTTAGAGTCTCCTGCTATGTGTGTTGGGTTTTTAGTTTGGTTGGGTTTTGGGCTTTTTTTTATCTTGTGGTGGGGAAGGGTGAGGTAGTATTTCTGCAGACGAGGTGACAGGTGTAGAAAACTGAGTACTGACTGACTGCTTGCACACAGTTGGAGAAAATAAGTTATCTTAAAGCAGCAAGGCTTGCCAGGGAGTTGAAAGAGCCCTGGCTCGTATGTGTATTCAGCCAGTTACATAGTACAGCAAAAGCCTCCAGGCAAATAGTTTCATTAAACATTAATTTCTGAAGGGCTTCAAAGTTAAGGTTGAGGCATGCTTCTCTAATACACAATATTATTCATCATCTAAAAAAGATGTTTTGGATGCAATTAGGGAATAATCCTACAGCTCTCAGCAGTGATTCAACAGAATTCAGGGAGGTCTTGCATCATTTAACACAAACATCCACCAGAGGAAGGACTCGCAAGTCTCTCTGCCTTTTAATTTGGCAGATCTGAGGGAAAAAAAAAAACTTTGTGGGATTTAACGCATGGCCTTTGATTTGCTATAACATTTTAGGCTTATCAAAGTAGTTTAGCTCCTAGAAGACAGCTAGGAGTTGTTTACACTCATTCATGGTGTAGTGAAAATTGGACAAATGATAACCTTCACAACACTAGTTAGGTTTCATATAGGATGGGCAACAATTCAGCCTTATTCTCCAGTTCCTTCACCCCTGAGCCAAAGCTGATGCTGTTGCATTTAAGTGCTTGGGAGCAGCAATGAGACCCTCTTTCCAAAAAGCAGAGTGCTGTGGGGGCTGTGACCCTGGAAAGGAAGCCAGCATGCTGTAAAGACAAAAAAATTATCTTTTTCTTAAACACATGGGACTAGTCAGGGCTGTCATTTCACACACAAACTGAATTCATGAAATATACAGGAAATTAAATCCGGAGTTTATATTTTTTATCATTTTTGTAAAGTACTTTAGAAAGCACTTACAGATGTGTAAAAGTACACTTTCTTCTAAAAAGAATGACCTTTACATTCTACTTACTTACCAGTCTTCATTCAATGCAGCATGCTATGGTGTACAGTTGCTCCATACATGTTCATAACAAGTCCTAAAAAGCACTCTAATTTCAAGAACTGCTTTGTAGGCATATTTTTTGTAACAGCTGTATTATTGCCCATGCCCCCCAATTCCCTGCTGCAAAGCAACTATTTCAGAATCTCATCTAGCTCCTTTATTAGATTAACTACTGTGCATCCCTGAAAGAGAAAAAAAAGAGGAAATACACAGAAACTTGAATCATTTGTCCACTAGTAGCAGTTCTCATGAATGGGAGCTCTCAGTTCCATTAGGTTGACTGAAGATCAATTTTCCATCCTACAGTTCTAATATTCTTTGGTATTGAAATTACAAATTAACTGCGACAAGCCTCTGCTGCTGACTATTAAAAGCCAGCTAAAGTAGGAGAGCCCAGCAGCACCACACCCAACACCGCTCTGAAGGCAACTCCAGTTGAGTTTGGAAAGCATTTCTAGAGACGACACAATTAGTCCTCCACCCAACTCCATGTGTCCCGACAAATTTTCCTGAGGGAGACTCCACAACCTCTCCGGGCAACCTGCTCTGCTGTCTGACCACCCTCACAGAAAAAGGCTTTTCTGATGTTTAAAGATTCTCCCGTAGTTCAATCTATGCCCATTGCCTCTCAGCCTGCCCACACGGACCACCAAGGACAGCCTGGCTGGTTTTACTCCTCTTCCATCAGTCCCAGCTCTCAGCCTCTCCTTTTACTACAGATGCTCCACTCCCTAATTATCATCATGGCCTTCTGCTGGAGTGGGTTCACTAGGTCCGTATCTCTCCTGTACCACAGAAGCCCAGCACTGAACCCAGCATTCCAGAGATCTCACCAGATCCGAGCAGAAAGGATCATGATCATCTTCATGGAGGTGCTAGCAAAACACTCTTCCTAACACAACCTGAGAGATTGTTGTCTTTTTTTGTAGCCTTGCTTATGGTCAGCTTGTCAGCACAATTCCCAGTGCATTTCAAAACTTCCCTGAACACTGGCTTGCCCTTTCATGTTCAGCACCCAGGCATCACTCAGATTGCAGAGGCTTCTGCCACACCACACCCCCACTTCAACCTGCTCCACAGCACACAGCTGGCTGGAAGTCCAGCACAGCTCATGGCTCAGGACTGACTCAGCAGCAGGGAGAGGAAGCAAGCTTTTTAGTAGCCAGGAACAAGTTTAGCAAGTTCCCAGGACTATCAAAGAAATATTTACACAGTAAATGCTTTACCATAAAAACTTTTTTAAGAGCTTCTAAGGAGTTGGAAGCGGTAGTTAAATTTGTCCAGTTCTTACACTATTGAAAGTAATTTAAGAAAAGTGCAAAAGAGCACATCATTTGAAGTTCTCTGCCTTTCCAGAGTGATGTAGCACCATCAAACAGGCTACATTCCTCAGCCAAACCTCCAAAAGTGTTCATGTATCACCACAGCCTGTAGAAAGATTATAGTCTTTTATTGATTTCTTGTTTTACAGATTCAGCTTCCAATAATAAAGTTCAGTAAATCAATTCCCTAATCATAAAAATTCATTTTACACATTATGTACAGGTACCCAAACAGCACGTCATAGTAATACCATGGACCTTCACATGGAACAAGCTGGGGTGAGGTGCTAACTGCAACGATGTACATTCAGAGATCAAGTTGTGGATATGCACAGTGCATTTGGCACACCTCACTGAAGATTGTCCACACAGGGACAGTAAAATAATCTCAACTAAGTGATAACGGGGATCAGTTCAACTACATTAATTCCAGGAGGAACACTTAATTCACAATTAAACTACCCATCAGAAGAGATTTGATTAAGTTCAATCAAACACAGCTGAACTAATCATTTTAGTTTCATTAAGCAACCCTCTCTAGACAAATCCTAGGCTTTTAAGATTCATCTTCAATATTAAACAAATCTTTCTAGCTGAGATACGCAGAAGTTTGAGAATTGAGAGGAGCTCAGGTATCAGAGGTATTCTTTGGCAGTTTGATACAAATATAGAAAATACATTAGAGAGCTAAGCTTTTTCCATTGAATCTTTACTGCCAGCACTGGAACTGCATCAGTGACACAGTAACACATATGGCAACTTAAACACAACCTTACAGTTTAATTAAACAAATCTAATATTACAGATAAATCTCAATACTCCAGATACCCTGCAATAGGCTATCCATTCCCCACAGAAAAAGTTAAACATTCAGTGAGGAAACTTGCCTATGTCAATGACAGAACCCAGAAAACATCGCACGACTGTTCACCTTCTCTGCAACACAGGACCTAGTACACACAAGAGACCAGGTTGCAAACTCTGGTACTCTGTACTCTGGTACTCAAGTACTCTGAGCACTCCAGATCACATGAAAAGTTATTTGATGTCAAAACCATTAGTTAATTGAATAAATGTACTTTTCTCTTTTACAAGACAAAGTAGACCACAGATCTCTCCTGTAACTGCAATCTGATCTTAGCAGGACAAAAAACTGCAGTTAAGAGTTAATACAATCTGCTTTATAACATTACATCAAGCAACAAGTCAAAATACAGCGTTTCACAACAAGGCAGACATTCATTCAAAATGTGACAATTCCCTTTTAAAAGCAGTTGTTTTCCCTTCTAGTGACATGGCTATCCCAAAGGAGATAAAACCACTCATTATGAAGAGGTGGGGGAATAGGGAAACAGGAAACACTTCCAGAATGAAGTGCCCAACAGTTCTACAGCCTGCAGGGCAAAAGGCTGCAGTATTAATATTTGTCTCCGGTAATACAGCTCTAAAGATATTGCTTTGTCCAAATGCTGCCATAAACTTTCAACTTCAAATTACTTCCAATAATAGGAATGTAACTCAAACAGGGCATTTCAGCATGAAGACCATTTAGTCAATATACCTATTTAGTTATCTCAGTTTTGAGATACTGTAGTGCAGTACTTCATTTCATCTTCCCTTTTATCTGCTGCAGACTCCCTTCAAACTTCTAATGCTCAGTTCAGAACAAACCTAATAAAAGGCTTAAGCAGTCTCCCTTGTCGGGTACACGAGCACAGGCAGTAAGTTGCATTATCCATGGAAGCTGACCCAGTCCATTTTCAAGTCTTTCAGCAAGTGATGCGAGAGCTTCAGCCTGCTAGTTACCTTAAGTGAGCATTTTATGGGGAAAATAGGTGTACAAACAATACACAGTACTGTTTATGCTTATTCCTTCTGAAAACTAAACTGAAACTGAGAGATGTTTCACTCATGACTCCAGGGAATACTTTCATTCCACCTCAAAAAAAAAGAAAAAAA
>VXAU01004743.1:166740-183445 GCA_013399695.1 Formicarius rufipectus | reverse complement strand
AAAAAAAAAGACATGGATAGTGCTACGTAGACTGCCTCATCCACTTACCATAAAAACTTCCATTCCTTTTTATGGGAACTTCTCAGTATTTCTGGAACTTGACACCTACTTCTGGCTTAGTCATCCTAACCAAGTAGCAGTCTCTATTCTCAGTTAACAGAACCAACTTCTTTAAAATTCACATATTACATAGCAAATATATCTGAAGATAAACTATTAGCTCTGAAATGCTTGACCATGAAGAATTAAGAAAAAACAAAAATGAGAGTTCTTTCTTGGCTTTAAGGACCTTCAGGGCACAGAACTCCTATATATGTTGTCCTGTAGATTTCACAAGACTTAATTCTTGCATGTTCTTTTGGTCACTTGGACATGAAAGCGAGGATAATTCAGTTTTGAACAGCTTTGCTTGTTCTCATATAGGACATCTGTGAATTCCCCATTCCCATAGATTCTCACGCATTCACACAGACTGTCTAGAAAGGTAAGACACTTTATTGAATTTTTTGATAAATTAAGAAAGGACTATGAACCAAACATATGGGTCACAGGTGTTTGTAAACAGACATCCATTCCTCCCCACAGAAAGCCTGACTCCATGTGCTCAGCCAGAAGTCACTTTCCCCAGCGCTGTTCACAGGCTGCATAGTGATGGAGAGCAGAGAAAAATTCTTCATAGCTGATGTTGAGGTGGGAAGGCAAAGAACTGAGAAAACAAGTTAAAAACGTTAAAATGTGCTTTTATAAACACCACCTGGATAGTCAGGAACATCACTAAAAGCAAGCTATTGTTTGACTAACCTTGTGAAGTTGTTCTCAGTGTGGTTATTGTCAGTTCTAGTAACTAAACCAGCTGTTACTATCCTGCCACTCTCTAAATCAAAGCCTTCCATTAGAGCCCTTCAAGATAGCGAGAAAGCTGAAGCAGAACAGGTATGCCCCAATATTTCACTGACCTATACATACATTCAGTGCTCTCACACTTAAGTACAGAAAACCTAGTCAGTTCAGTTATCACTAAAACTGGAAAGTAGTCCAGAGACATGATCATCTTATATTATCCTGTTTCCATTATAACTTTACTTTCCCCATTAGAAATTTTAAGCCACTCAAAAAAAAAAAATCAGCATAAGGACCACTGAGACTAGGTGGTGACAGAAGTTGTTCCTTAAACCTGAAGCATGAAACCTGGTGTTGCCTAATTATGACTCAAAAAAGCAACACTGAATTTTTCACATGTTTCATTTAATAACCTTTAAACACCTCAAATCAATCTCCAGACATTAGCTGATATATCTCCTCTTAAGGCTATTTCCATAGGCTAAGTCACACAAACACTTGTTTAGCCAGATATTCCAGGCTGTTTCCACAGCATTTATAAGCAACTCACATGATCTCTGTCAGTCTAATGTGCCATGGAAGGAATCCTAACGTGCTGTCCACAGGACCAAACTTCAAGACTAAATCAGGATCAGGAAATCCATTTGTACCTGTAATAACAAGTCAAATTAAGTTTTATTAAATTCATCAGAGGATGTGTTTTAGTTCTAAACCTTAAGGCATCTGCTTTTTCAGTAAGTGCCTTCCCCCCACCACCATCAAATGAAGCTTCCAAGGACAAGTTAACAATTAACAGCTCAAAAGGACAGACTGGTCTTGAAACACCTGAACACAACCAACTGAACAACAGCTTAGGCAGTCACTGCAGGCCCAGCTGGACTGTTATTTTTATGCCAGGTAGTTTTCATAGACTTGGTTTGGAATTGACTGGAATAGTCACATTGTTTTGAATAACAGCAAACTTGAAAAATATTGTTTAATCTGACTTGGTCTAGTTTTGTCTTGGCAAACTATTTTAATAGCATAAAACATGTTAGACCCTGACTCTACCTACAACAGTCCTTACTCAACTACATGGAACTACAGTCGAGTAAAAGGACTATTAACACAGAAAAAGCTTTAGGAGATTTCACTGAAGAACTTGATATTACAGACCATCAAGGAAACAAAAAAAAACCAAACCAAAACCAAAAAACAGATGACTCTTTCCTCTCTCAGCATGGGGCTACAGAGAAGTTTTAAAATCAACCCTTACTATGAAATATCAAACTGTTGCAGCTGGCTTCTTTCTGGTTAGATGAGTGAGGAAGAACAGGGCAGTATTTTTTTTTCTCTGTTACTATGTAGACAAAATAGCCCATTCCAGGGCATAGCTAGGTAACACTGATGAATTTCACCAGGTGCTCACACTCTTGCTACCAATACCTTAAAAACCCAGCCTCTGTCACTTGCCTAGTGAGAGCATCCTATTCTTCTCCTGAGGCTGAAGACAATCAGTGGCCAAACACCACTGCCTCTGTCTCCCTTCCATATATTTCTGCCAAACATACTCCAGGCGAAAATGCGCAGACAGGAAACAGGCTCAGAATGAAGAGTCTGAGTCCAGCCTTTCCTGAAAATTCTAACAAGTTAATTAGAACAACATGTGAAAACCAGTAGAGCACCCCAAGAGGACCGAACAAGCTACGCTGTTCTTCTTACACCCACCTAGCTCATATGAAAAGCATTCCAGTAGTCAAAACCCTACCTTTCTATAATGCTGCAATTATTGCATATTTCTTGTCACCCTTTCCATTATCCACCAAGTCTGCAGTTATCTGCATGAGTGCTTATATTGTATAATGACTACCTTTAACAGATAAAGTTTAATACTGCCTATTTGCTCCAAACTACAGATGTTATCTTTTTTTTTTCTCATTTGTTTCAAACAAACAAACAAACAGAAGAACGCACAACACTAAACAAAAGGAGTTAAGAGTCTCTTACAATTGCCAGTTTGGGAATAACAGAACATTAAACCAAGGTCCTCACAGATTTTGCTCCACGCAGGTTTTGAAATTGAAGCTGAAGACTTTGAAAAGTTCACATCCTTCCTCCCCACTGAATCATCATAAGTCATCCTTTTATCAAAAGTAAAAATGCTATTTCCCCAAGTGTGTGCACTTCTAGGGAAGGATGAAATTTAGATGTGTCTTGTGCCACACTCCAAATCTTATTTCAAAATTAAGAAAAAGATGCAAAGCAAAAGTCACTTATGTGTTCAGAAGCTAGCAAGTTAGTATGAAAGAGCTTTGCAGGGAAGCAGTGAATACTTAGAAATGGGGACTCTGGAGGAAGTGGACAGCTTTACTCATCAGCTGATTCAGTAGCTGAGTACTCAGCTGGTTCAGTGGCAGGATCTTCAATACTGCAATGACTTTTCGAACAGGAAAAGACCTTCAGAGAGCCCAGTTAATTCTAACATTTCCTTCTGGTTCCTATCCGAAGGAAAATGAAAATGTACACTGTAGTATTACCGTCAGAACAGCCTATTGAAAAAGACAGTACTGTGTTTTCCACTCTGCATCCATTTCTCTAACTAAACATATCAGCAGTACATGTGGAAGCTCCCTCAGTGCTGCCAGTTACGGCAGTCTTCAGGTTTAGCATACATAAGTGTCCAAAAGACTTGCACACTCAAGGGAAGGGAATCTGGCAACATCCCTTCTAGGCCAGGAGTTCTGCAATGGGAACATGAAGGAATTTGTAGAGCTGATAGCACTACTCTCCTCTCTCCACAGATTTTGCAGGGCAACTTGAGCAGCCTTAACTGATGGTCATGTTCTTTACTGGAAGGCAGACAGCAAGTAGAGACAACATTACAAAGCAGTTGGCACCAACTTCTCTGAAAACAAGTTGGTTAGATGAGGCATTGCTCAGAAGAAAGTACCCTCACACTGCAGAAAACTCAAACTGTAGGAATTAGGTGCAAGACTGGATTAAGGATGAGAAAAACCACATGACAAGCTATAGCCATACCATTTTTGTACTAGGCTTCAGTAACTGCATCCTAAACATGAACAGAAAGTTTAAAAACTACATTATCAGGTACTTAAAAATGTGGAACCCCAGAAACTTAAAAGATACCATGAATGCAAATCCTAAAAATGTAACTACTCAAGTACTGCTTTTCAGAATTCACTCTCAACTTAGATCAGTAACTCACAGATGGTTACATTTGACACTGTTCCATTAAGGATACACAGAAAGTAAATTTGCCTACAACTAAAAGTTTTATAAGCTGATGCTAAACAAGTCATGAAAGAATACTTCACCTCCAACAATGCCCTAAACAATAAAACAAATTACTAAGCAAGACTAGTTACAGATACTATCTTCAGTTATTAGCCACAGATTAAGCAGCCTGTTTTCAAAATTTGCAGTTTTGACAGTCTAGCAGATTTCTTTCTGGGCTCAGCTAGCATGCTATACCTCAAAAATATGTATTCTCACTTTAAGACTGGATCTAAAGCTTTTAATGTATGCAGACACTTACACAGACAGAAGACTCTCAAGAAGTGTTTGGAAAGCTTCAGTTAAACATACCTGGCTGAAATACATACATAGGTTATCAACTGTCACCATTTCTACGTTAAATTAATGACTGTTGTAAAGAAGCAATTATCAATTTCCTTAAATTGCCTTTGAGGTATAACAGGATAGACCTCTTAACTTCTTCAGGTGTCTCATTAAATACATTTAATAATTCTGTTACAGGAGAAGCTCTTGATGGAGCATGCTGACACTAGAGATAGAATTCAGACAGAAGATTAAAGTGTCTAAACTGCCATGGAAGTCCATCTGCAGAGCAATTCAGCTGACCACTCTCTTAAAAACAAGAAATCACTCTCCAAAGTTCAATTAGTGGGACAATAATGTACCCACAGGCATCCAAGTTGAAGTGTTCAGTCCAAAACCTGAACCCTGCCAAGCTAATTACAGTTGCAATTAACATGCATTGATCACCAAGGAAAGCTGAGCAACTTATTACACCTCCCTAGTACCACTGGAAAAGTGGACACTTGTGCTAAACTACTTCTCCAGGATGTGGTATTAGGGCAGTCCTGCCCTCTTCATAGCTATTCCATGTAGCCACACACCTCAGTGCACAGTCGGTAACCTACATGAATTAGTAATGGTAGCTAAGTTAGTGAGGGTTACACAGCAGCAAAAGATCAAGTGCTCTCGTTCGCACTCCGGGTGGTAGTCAGGCAGCACTAACAGCTTTAATCACTGTAACCAGATCTGGAAAAGACTCTCTGCCCATACCCACATTTGCAGCACATCTACTTGCAAGTAGTCAACCTAAGGTAGAATAGTATTAGGTGATCCCAGCAGTACTTTCTTCAGAAAGTTCACTGCAGCATGTACCACAGAGGCTAGAAACTCTGGAAAGCCAAGACTGTGCAATTTAGCTTAATGTTTCCTTTTTCTTCTTGAAGAACTAGCTCAAAAGGGAATAACCCAGTAACAACGTTTTAACAGAAGCCTGAAACCAATAACCATAACTTACTCTGATAAACTAAGCATCAAGATGCATACATTTCAAGCAATAAATATACTACAAATCAAATCTGTTATGAATCAAGTACTCTTTTCCCTCCTCCCCATATGCCACATTATACTTACTACTTAATAAGTTGTCTAACACATTCACATCCAGGTCTGTGTGTGTTCTTTGCTGCTGTGCTACCAAATGACAAAAGTTCCGAGCAGCTTTTACTATATCTGCTTTTCCATCTTCTGGAGACAGCACCTTCAATGTAGATTGGCAATTTAAAACTGAAAGTACAAAAGACAGTTTAAAAGCAACAGAAATATAATTGCTTTGCATATGCTTTAATATTCACAGGATGCGATTGAAAGTAACTTGCAGTTTACTTCACATATCACAACTAGCCACAGTTATCTATGTTAGTGAAGTGGGTAAGAGTTTTCCAAATCTGCTGTATTACTGAAACACAAGGTTAAGGGAACTATTTGGAAGAGTCTTGTGATAAGGAGTTTAATTCAGTCTTGACATTTAGAGTTTTCCAGAGAATTTGCATTGATTTTAACACTGCCAGGCAAAACACTGAGAGGAAAGATTCTTGGATAGTAACTTAAGGGGTAGTAAGCAATGCCAAAAGATTTGCAGTTCAGAGAAAAGGGAGAAAAAAGCAAAACTAAGTCCTACGCTAAAAGAGGATGTTGCTTTTAATAGCTACTGTGGACATTCATGTGTCACACTGACTAACACGAGGTCCCTCCACGAACACTACAGCATCTTTCAGCAGCACTTAGAAACTGATGCAAGAGTTACAATCTAAGTCGATACAAGATTGCTACAGAGAAGCTATGAACCAGATGATAATACAGTATTCACCTATTTATCTGTAGTTATGGTTGTGACTTAAGATGACATTTCACAACAATAACAATCTTGATGTTTACACAATAGTAAGGCAAGAGTCTTCTCACATTACATGACTTGCATCATTGCCAGTTCTGGTAAGGCACCCAAAAGGTAAATTTACCAAGGAAGCTGAAGGCTACGGATAGTGCACAAGACCCAGCTTGAAGTAAGTGGCTTGAATACTGGTGTGTGAACACATTAAGACTTATATTGAACTTATGATGGTTATAACCAGATGCTTCAAAAACAGCATTTCTTAAAACTGACTGCAAATGACCATGGAGCACAGTCAAAAAGCTCATAAAAACACCTAAAATCCCTCCACCACAATGAAAACAAGCATTTCTTGATATTCCTTGATTTGTCAAATGTCCTGTGTTAAAAAATATTTCTCTAACAGTGTTTTTAAGTGTAAGACATGTCATTTTACTTTCCAGAAGAAGTGAAAAATTGCAGTTCAAAGCATGAAGCATCTGATCTGACAGTGAAGTCTTCTAGGAAAGAACGAAAATTTTTAAAAGAGAACACCAGTGTTTCTCAGTTTCCAGCACAAAACGTTCTTCAGACTTAAACACACTCTTTCCATAAACAAGCGCAGAGTCTTTCAGTAGTTCATATGGTGTGAACATAAATACCCCAATTTAGGTAAGTGCAATTAAGTATGCTGGAGTTTAAGATATTAACAGCTTCCTACTCCATCTTCTGCTGGTTATTTCAACTTTCACAGAAATAAAAAGTAGTAACATGAAACTTGGGTGCTTCCATGTAAATGCTAGCACCTTAGACTAAGCTGTTCATAAAGCAAGCTCATGCTTACAACACCAAACTTTATACTGCAAAGCAAGCATCCTGTCAGCTCTTGTAGGGGACACTAAACGCAGCATTTTAAATGCAGCTGAAAGTAATACAGCTTGTGTAGTCTTCAGAAGTCCTTCAATTATGATAGTCTTAGAACATAAAGGTTGTTTGGCTTTTTATTACAAGATGTATTTAAATACTATGAGTTGCAGTTAGAAGAGCTGTAAGTACTAGCCTGTCGTTTTAAGACAAATGCCTACTTTCTTAAGTACATGCTTGTGAATGATTACATTTTGAACAGACTTCTAGCACTTGTGTTAGTCTGCAGACCTCTACTGAATAAGGAATACCAATCTTGAAACATACTTTGCTTTCCACACTTAACCACATGCAAAAGCTGCTATCACCAAATTTATTTTAAGTTATGCCCTTTACCTTCCTGATGTTATTATACACTGCAAAGACAACCAGCAGTTTTGCTCTTTCACTTCTTCATCTCCAAACATACTCCTCAAAGCGGGAAGATGAAATTGCTCATGGTTAACTTGACATCAGTTCCCTTGCTCTTACTCCAGTGCTTTTTCAAGTCTTGGTAAAAGAATTCATTTCCCTGAAACTGTGGGGAGTTGAGGTATATTGATGCAGCGAAAGGGTCATGGCACAACAGTCTGGCTAAAGGGAGGATCAGACCTCCCAGCAATGATTACTATGGCAAGGAGAGAGCAATGCTTAGCTCTTAGTTAAGAGCAAATAAGCACAAAGTTTAATACTAGCCCAGGAAGGCTTCATGTGTTTTGATAAACAGTGCTTAATGAAGGGAAAGGTCACTGTACATAGGAATGTGTTCAAGTAAAAGCAGAGTTATGATTTATATACAGCAATTTAGAGCCATATCAAGCCTTCACTGTAGTTCATCTTACCTTGACCAGTTTTGTCCTGATTTGCAAATTCCATTGTGCACCTAGAGCAATTTAGCCCTATGAGTTCTTGCTGCTGTTTTAAGATTTCATCCATCAATCTTGAATTATTCCTCTTGAAAATACCTTTAAAAAAAAGTTGCATGTCAGCCAACGCCAATAAAAGGTGCTACAAAATACATCTGACACTAGGCAGGAAGAAAAATGTAGTCAGTACCGGTTTCAGACTGGCATTCACAAACCTGGTTAAGGACCCAAAGCAAATGCTACTGCACATGACTAATTTCAGTGACTTTGGAAAGAACTCGTGTGCTTTTGTTCCTCTTTCATCCAACCTGATTTAAGTAGCAAGCTGCAACTGTGTAAGGGATAACTCTTACTTACTACATTGTCCTTACTATTTGAGCAATAGTTTGAGAAAGCAGTAACCTATCAGCACAGAACCACCAAGTCAGATTAACACCAAATTCCTTCAATGCCCACGCTGCTTCAGTCTGCTGCAACTTACAGCCAAGCCCCTAGGGCTGCAGGTTAACAAAGCACGTCACCACTAAATCAGAATTTCAAGTTTCAGTAACCATCCACTCTTATGCCATGGCTAATACGATGAATTTCCTAATAAGAGAATTTCACAAGCTGTACATTCCAAGATGTTGGTGTAGCCCAAGGCCTTTTCATACTGCATGATTACAGCAGACACATTTTGAGTTCAGGAAATTACAAAAGCCTGCTTAACCAAATATACTGAGGGTTCCTGTACTAAAATGAATTCTAGCTTTTGAGAAACAATGCAGCTATTTCTAATTAAAACTCACAGTAAAATCTAAACGTTACAGTTTAAATATCTACAATCCAAAAACACGGTTAGTCATATCCATGTCCAGTTCACTTAGGAACTGGACAATGCTTTCAGAAGTTGTTACCAAGTTTCACTTAGAAACCTTAAGTCCTTCTGTTGACTAGTCTAAATGTGCTCACACACCAATCTTACAAGAGTCACTAAATTTGTATACAATTTTACAATCCAGCTTATGAGTCATCACCTCAACTTGATTCTAGGATTCAGAACTGCTATAACAGTTTTCACATCAGTAGCGGCCAAACTGTATAAGCACTGGATTAAGACCAAAATACACTAGGAGTTAGTCTGCAACAAGAAATGATATAATGCATTTAATCAATATGCTAGCCCAATAGGCCTAATGAATTAGTACTTTTCCACAGGCTTCATCAGAGGTTTTAATAAATAGTAAAGCATTTGGTTATCCTTCCATCTTGGATACTTTCTATAATATTTTTGATTAAAGACGTTTTAGTAATGTTTATCACTGATCTGACATGCTTACAAACAAGCAAATCTCAGTAACGCACCAATCCCTATAGAAAAAAGAAGTGTTTGAATACTTCTGTCAAGTCTAAATTGTTACACTTTGTGCTCCTGCTTTACGGTGTATATCTGTACATAACAGAAATAGAGAATGCTACTTTCAATAATACTGTTTGATACAACTCTGCTTGGCTAAGTCTGTTTCATATTAGGGTTAGCACTGATTGTCTTCCCTAAGCCTAAGGTCAATAGCAGTGCAGCTACTTGCGAATCCCACCACATCTTCAACTCACATCTGTATAAGGTCACATGTGCCTTACCTCTAAGAGCCACTTGACTTCCATACGCTTTTCGAGAAAGAAAAAAAAAACCAACAAACAAACAAAAACAAAACAAAAAAAACACACACACACACAAAAAAAAAAAAAAAAACCAAAAAACAAACACAACAACAAAAAAAAAACCAACCAAACCTATGTTCAGTATCCAGACAAAGATGTGAAGTAACTAGGCAAGGCTCCCAATTCGGGAAACAGGCAGCGACTCTTCTTCCCTTTCCCCACCCAACACTAATGACATTGAATACTTTCTCATGAAAGGTTTCTTCCTATTTCTGTCAGACTGGAAGAATAAATTCAAGAACCCACACTCTAAAGTAAATGAGAACACTGAGGACAATCGGGGGAAGCAAAGACCGAGGTGTTTGCTGCTTAGTAAAAAGAGACATCAGATAAATGATTTGGTCCACCTCTGAAATGAACATCCTTAAACACACTGCAGATACAGAAGACTTGCTAAATATGTTCTTAACATTTATCTATCACCCTTCTATTCTCCTTTTATCTCACGCACCCCTCTCAGTTGTTCAAGATGGGGTCCTGTGGGGCTCTTGGAACTGCAGTTTAACACAAGAAGGAAGCTACTGTAGTTGTACCATACAGTTGAAGTATGGCTTTCTCGGAAAGGCCTCCACACCTAAATTCACACTGATACAACAACCTTTGCACTTATGCAGTTTTCCTGAAGAGAAGATCCTGAAGCACAGCAGAAGGTAGTAAAAAATCTTAATTTAAAACTAATAGCATTTGGGAACTTTACTACTTCAGCGTTTTGTGTCTCAGTGCACACTAGACTTATGAATGCATCTGACTGCACATGTGGTCCTGCCAAAGGCAATGTCCATGGACCAAATTCATATTTGAGTTCAAATGTTTTATGTGGTTGTGGCTCAGATATGTGCTCCTTTCCCTTACAGTATCTCAAAATCCCATTTATCTACAAGACTCATTTTTTAAAATCTTGAAAATATACCTAAGATAGGTTTGGAAGATGCTATTACTAATTTATACATGAAAAATACAGCAAACAAGTGCACAAGTAGATGAACTCACTAGTAGAATTAAAGCATTCCTTTAATGAACAGTAAAACAAAATACTGATTTACTGCTACCTTCCACTTTTGTTCAGTCTCCCAGTAAGTTAAAATCATAATATGAACTTGCTTTCAACATTACAGAAAGATGTTTGAAGAGAGGTCTAATAAATTTCAGCAATACAACAGCTGTTTGCTGTTAAGTGGAAATGATTTCAGCACTACTACTGTTTATAATATGGAATACAACCATGAAATCATCACTATTATTTCTCATGAATTTCTGATTTTGAAAAGCAGAAACTGTTTTCTTCAGTTAGAACTCCGAAGCCTTTGCAAGCTGGTACAAATGTGCATACTTCTGCAAATGAAGCATTTTAAGAATTCCACGTTTAAGCATAATTCCCAAAGCAAAAAAAAAGTATTAAAAAATCTGATTTTGGTTGGGGTTTTGGGGAGTTTGTTTTGCGTTTTTTTGTTTTATTTTTAACTACTGAGAATTTGTGAGCTGTTTTCAGGGATAATACTCATTTTTACAACAGAAGCTGCAAACATGCAGCTGGTCATTAGCAGCCTGTCGGAGCTGAGGCCAACCAGAAGTGTTCCAGCTTCCTTGCAGTAGTCCTCCATTACACAAGTTTTTTCTAGGGCATATACCTGTTGGTTGGATTTGTAGTAGCTACAAGCCATGCCCCTCTGCTGGCAACCACGGTGTTGCAGCACTTTAGGTTCAGAGGCTGACAAAGTTCATAATTAAGAGGCTGAGAATTCAGCAGAAGCAAAAGGGACAAGAATTGTGAACTGGAAGTGAAAAACTGGCACAGAGAAACACCTGGTGATGTTAAACATTTGTCTGTCTGACTGGATTACCACAGTCACCACCTGTTAATGCCTTGGTGGCATCTCAAAGTTCAACACTCTCTATTGTCCTGCTTTTTAAAGCAGCAGAATCTGGTAAAACACAAAATAAGAGTCAGCTCCTCTTTATAAGGGATCATCTTAACCAAATTTAAGTAGTAGGGAAGAACATATTTCCAAAGTATTTCAGTTATTTGCTTTTTCTCCACCCCATTCCAGCACTGACAAGAACAGAGTTATCAAGAATTTTAGTTGTTATCAGGTAACAATCTGATTAAAGCATCAAAGTATTAACATTTTGAGAAACATCAAATCACAACCCACTTCAAAGAATGTACATGCAAGAAACTGTATTAACACATAAGCAACTCTTGCCCATATCCTTGTGTTGGATCATGCTGGTTAATAATGGAGGAAGGCATGAACATTACACTGGATCTCACAGGATATGGAAAGCCAGAAGAAAAAAAAATGAACCTGTTTATTCCAAGAGTCTAGGAAAAAAAACTAATTCAAGTTTGAACATAGCTGAAGTTACTTAAGTCACAGACAGATTAAAGCCACTTAAGATAGCATCAACCAAATAGCAAGAATTTGAGTTAGAACTTAGAACCTTATAGGTGACCATTTCTCCCACATTTCTTCTTGAAGGGACGTTCTGCACCAGAACAGGAATTCATCGGCAATTGAGAAGAGATGCTACTTGCATATCTCCCATACCTGTAGGATTACCTTCTACATATTACTGTCAGTCCTTTTAAAAAATATGGCTGAGAACTCATCTCAACCCAACATCAAAAAAAATTGCTGAATGTAAAGTTCCACATGGGTCAAGGCCCACATTTGATGTTATGCAACATTGGTATCTCAAGTGTTCCTGTGACAAAACTACAACATATTCATCTCCCCTGGTGAAATTAACACAGTGCACACCAAGAAAGTTTTATGGATTGATCAAATCAGCTAACTACTGATTAACGTGGAAGAGACTAAAAGCCTACATTTGGAGCTAATGAAAGAATTCCTTTTGCATACTGGAGGCCTTTATCCTTTCAAAGAATGTCTAAAGAGAAAATTGGTCAGAAGCAAGCAGTTCACTGAAAACCTAGAGCCAGGACAAAGAAGTCCACATTCTCAATACAGTCACACTATGGGCTTTAAGAAACCTTTAACATGAAGCATTGATTTAGGAGTCCTAAGTTGCCAAATGCCAAGTCCCCAAAAACCACTCTACGCTTGTCCCAAACCATTTCAGGAAGGCCTCACTGATGAACAGAAAGAAGTTCTCAGGCAAGCTCTCCCAAGTGGCAAAACAACTGAAGGAAGTTGAAGTACTTAGCACTGGTCAAAGGTTTCTGCTCCCCAGAAGATATTTTAACTGCTACAATATTATTGTGTAATCACTGCCTTCTGACTGCAGGAAGGTTTCAGTATTTCCTCAGAGATAAGGTCTTGACCAGCATAGCTGCATTCCTACCAAGTAATAAGACTGGCATTACAGCAGTCAAGAAAAATAAATCCTTGATCAAAACCCTAAATTTCTACTCAAACTGCACTGACTAATCAAGGTGGTCACAGAAGGATTAAGTTTATTATGGCTTTGTTCTGCTGCACATCAATGAAAACTGGAAGAATGAAAAGGACCCTCACAAACCAGTAAAGCCAGGCCACCTTAGGCCTCCAAGTGTGCAGGGCAGGGAAGAAAGTCTCAGTTCTGAGCCCTGCACAACTCCAGCCAAGTTGCCTTTATAGTTACTGATGCAGCTGTAAAAAAACCAGTGTCAGCTGGAATACACCTGTATTTAGTAATTTTGTTAAAAAATTCACTACCAAAAAAAAACCAACCCAAAACAAACAAAAGAAACCGAACACCAGCTTATCTTGAACTTTTGTGAAGAACTTTCTGTTTCCATCTCTTCCTATAGAAGGGGCAATTAATGACACATTTTGAATTTAATCC
This sequence comes from Formicarius rufipectus, assembly GCA_013399695.1. NCBI lineage: Eukaryota > Metazoa > Chordata > Aves > Passeriformes > Formicariidae > Formicarius > Formicarius rufipectus. Next base: position 169,939 of record VXAU01004743.1, on the reverse strand, counting down.
TTCTGTAGCAAATTGACACAGTATTTCTTGCAGAAAATGCAACCATGGAAGACCATACAAAGTTTACTGTTGCAGTCAAAAGAACCTCACTACTACAAACATGCAATGGAGGAAAAGGAAACAAATTAAAGTACGTTATTTTTCTTTCTCCACTAGTCAGCATCACTGTGGGCCTTGATAAGTTGGTACAATTGTGCAAACACAGAACCTTCCTGAAGCAACTCAGTTCCAGTCCACAAGGAAGGTTGACCATCTAAGAAGACGGAAACAAATGCACACTGTAATTAAGGTTCACCCTCTGTTATTGGTAAGAGCAAGCTGTACCTGAGTTTATTAACCTTCACTATACCAGTGTTACTGCCAAGAGTTCCAGACATCATTATTGCTCAAGACCAGATTTAGCAACAACTGCAACACCCTACTTAATGACAAGTCTATCTGGAAGCAGTGTATGCTCAATCATGACACAGTAAGGAGCTTAGTATCAGAAGTAAGCATATACTAAAGATACATGAACGATTACTTGCTCACTCTCCGAAATTAAGTCAAAAGTTCAGCTGTGCAAAAAGCGTTTGTGGCTGTTACCCTAGACAGTCCACTGAACACTTGTGAAGAACATGCACGTGTAAGGGAAGGCTATTCTTATCAACCCTGGAAGTTTGGCTAAAGTCACTGATTTAAAACATTTTGGTTCACTTCATTGACTTGCCTTCTTCAATTATGCTCCAATAAACTGGAATTCAAGCAGGCAAATACCTATGCTGGCACCAGAGAACCAACAGAAGAACAAACTACCGAAAATTATATGGTTTGATAATGAAATCACCAGATCATAGCAATATTTTCAGATCTCAAAGGTGATAGGAAAATCACCTGACATGCAACTTTTAAAATTAATAACACATGGAAACAGCAGCAAATAATCCAAGATTTTTTTTTTCTGAGCTGCTAACAATTATTCTGCAAGGTTATTTCAGCTCTTCAGAGGATAAAACCTTCTAATTTTTGGTCACGATATTTAGTCTCGTAACAGTCAGTCTTGGATCTGACTGGATAGCAACACACACTGACAAAGCAGTAGTAGCTTCTCAAAATTTAATGCTTCAGACACTGCTACACAGCACTGGCTCCACCTTGTCAGACAGGAGCTCAGCAAAACTGCCTACCTCAGCATTGGCTAGTGCCTTCTCCCTCCTCAGAGTTGCACAGTAGCAAGCTGAAAATAAAAACCACCAAGAAACATGATTCTCAGCTTTATCTGCTCCTCAATTCAGTTCTCAGACATATAATGTGTAGCATAGTGCTGGAATCTTAAAAGGAACTAAGAACACATACATAACATATTAGGAAACACTGTCCACAGCTTATTTGAGGTTTCACGGAGGTTAAAGATCCCATACAGTAAAATGTCTTTCTTAAGGTTATCAGGGAAATTCTCACTCTTCTTTGGTATTAATGTTTGCTCTGCAGCATTTCACCTGTTTGAATGCTATACAAGTTGAGAAACAAGTGTCAACATATAAATGACATTGTCAGAAGACACTGTTTCCTGTGTCCTTGAGATATTATGCAAATAGACCATTCCTTGACTTCCGAATGAGGAAGTGTTCTCCCTATGAGAAAGAACATACTCAGTTCGACAACAGCCCTGCACAGATGGCCAGTTTAAACTGCTAAGTGACTGGTATTAAGCCCAGTTTCTTATAATAATCTTCAAGAATCTAGTGAAAATCAAGTCTTTTGAGTCTTGCATCTCATGTGGATCAGACATGAAACAGACTTACACACAGTGGTGGTTTAAAATAAAAAATGATCACAAATGCCTATGCTCGGGGAAAAGCCTGCATACCTCAGATGCTTTCTATGACAAAAGATTTCACCTACTAATGCATAATGCACTGTCGATCATTTCCTGAAGGAGTACTAGAAGACAACTGTACCTTTAGCCTAGCATAAATTTACAGAACTCATCTCATTTGCATGACAACTCTAAATGGCCATCAGAAGTGGCTCAAAACAAGGTAAACTCATCTCCTACAGCCTCACCACTGACAGCAAGAGCACAGGGATCTTCAGCACAAAGTTTTCTCCTCTGCACAGGACAGAAACAGGACACAGTCCATCTTATGTATTAGCCCTTCTGACTTGACAACATATCCAGTAAAAGTTAGAGATCATCTCTCAACAGCTGGGCAGAAAGCTTCACCTACGAGTATCTTGAATAAGGATGCTCATTAGGAAAGGACAGGTGTAAGGAAGTCAGGTTTGTTGCATGATTACTTCACAGAATGTTAAATCCAAACTCTGAGTTTATCTTTATGATACTCAGTGATGTGGAATCAACATACCTGCAAGACCAGGAGTTCCAACAGTCTTAGAGCTGAGACCCAGTTACAGATAAAATCACATAGCAGATTAAAAAAACTCCAAAGCTTCCACAAGCAATAGCTCAGACTTAACTCAAATGCCAAATAGCAACACATGCAGATCGTGTAATTTAATTTTATAATGCTTGTGTTCAGCTACCTGTCCATCCTGCCTCTTCATATCAGAGTACATCAAAATACATGGGTACTTTCATTCATACACTTCTGGGAGTTCTGATCTAGCTCGTAAACAGTATTCATAAAAGCAAGTAGCCTAACGCTGCTCCCTACTAACAGTCTCTGCCCTACTCTGTCAGGCTTTCAGATGCCAGCAGCTTCTGTCAGCCCAGGGCCGGGGATGAAGCTCTAGAAGGGCCCCAACTTCTGCTCCCTCACGTGCGCAAGCAGAACAGGGTCATCCCGGCACAGAAGCCGGGACAGGAGGGCTCCGGGGCCATTCCCCAGGCCAGGAGCTCTGCAGCGGCCAAGGAGCTCCGGGGAACAGGAAATGAGTAGCCAGTAGCGAGGCTGGCAGCAGGCTTGGGAAGACCCCCAGGAGAAGGAAGCCTGCTGGCTCTGCGCCAGTAGACGCTGCCGAGGCGGGCATGGCCCAGGGACCGGGACTCGGGGCTCCGCCGTCGCCGCTCACCGTTGTGGTCGTAGACGCTGACGTAGGAGATGCCCACGGCCATGCACCACACCACCAGGCTGGCCATGTCCGCGTAGCTCTGCTCCTCCTCGGTCACCACCAGCCCCACGTGCACCGGGAGCTTCCGCAGGGCGCGCCCGTCCGCGCGGCACCGCTGCCGCCCGCGCTGCGCCGCCGCGTGCCC
>VXAU01004743.1:143706-166658 GCA_013399695.1 Formicarius rufipectus | reverse complement strand
CACACCAGCCCGCCCGCCCCGCTCATGGGACCGACCGAGCGAGCGACAGAAGCAGGAGAACCTCAGCTGCGCCGCGCCGGCCGGCTAGTCACCGTCGTTTTTGTTGCCGCCGCCGCCGCCATCCCCTCACGGAGCCCGCGCCCCCCGCCCAGCAGCCGCCCACGCCGCCATCTTCCCGCCCCCCCTGCCTGATCTTTCACCTCTCGCCCCGCCACACGCGAGGCGCCCGTTGGCCGCCGGGCGCGCTGACGTTGTTTCCGGCCGCGGAGAGCGAATGACGTGGCCGCGAGGGAAGGGCGGGGCCGGGGCCGGGCTGCGCCCCCTGGTGGCGGGCGGCGGTGGGTGCTCTGCGCTGCCTTCTGCCCACGTTCGAGAGTGCTGCCCCCTCCTCGGGCCGCGCCGCAACGCTGCCCAACCTTCCGGCAGCTTCAGAGCCCCGTCCCCCTGTCCGAACCCAGCTGGGGTCTTCCTGGGGCCCGCGGCGCCGGCGTGCGAAGAGAGGGAGGGGAGGGCATCGCTGTGGGCGCCGCAGAAGCAGCCGCGCCTCACGGGTGTCTTCAGTGCAGGGCATGTTTCCCCGTCAGAGCAGGCTGTGAAGGGTCACCGGGCCGGTCTGCAGCGCGGGGGTGGCGCGGCCCCCGAAGCCTCGCCCTGTGTGGCCCTGCGGCGGCCGAGACGCGCGTTTGGCTGTCTCCCGCAAAACCTGCGGTTCCCGGGTGTTTGCTGCCTCAGCAGGAGGCACCCAGAGAGGTAGCAAACTGCCTCGTCTGGTGATGCGCAAATGGAAATGACCCTGCACGCGAAAGATGGAGGCAGAGCTAACAACCCAGCTCTCAGACGCATGGGTAGGATGAAATGACACGGGGAGGTATTTAAAGCACTCTACTGAAAGACTCCACCAATATAAAATTGAATGAAAATTGTTTATCACGAAAATACTTTTCTTCCTCAGAAAATAACTGTTTTCCAGGCTTCCAATATGGACCAGCATTAGTCAGGAAAAAAAAAGACACAGTTAAACCATGAGGAAGGCTTGTGCTGTTCCATAAATACCTGAATGCTTAGCTACCAAAAATTTGGGTGGCTGACCATATAATCGTAGAATCATAAAGGTTGTAGAAGACCTCTCAGATCATCAACCCCAGCTATTAACCCAACACTGCCAAGTGCACCACCAAACTGTATGTTTAAGTGCCCCATCCACATGTCTTTTGAACACTTTTCAGAGGTGGCCATTCTGCCACTTCCTTGCAGAGTCTGTTGCAGTGCTTGACAATGCCTTCCATGAAGAAATTTCTCCTAATATCCTACTTAGACCTCCCCTGGTGGAGCTTGAGGCCATTTCCTCTGGTCCTGTCACTTTTTACCTGAGAGAAGAAGCCAACCCCAACACAGCCTCCTGCCACCGTATGTAGAGAGCTATAAGGTCCCCTCTGAGCCTCCTCCAGGCTAAACAACCCCAGCTCCCTCAGCTGCTCCACATATGACGTAATCTGTAAACCCACCACCAGCTTTGTTGCCCTTCTCTTGCTCCAGCACCTCTTTCTTGTAAGTGAAGGGCCCAGAGCTGGACACAGTACTCGAGGTGTGGCCTCACCGGTGCCATCTACAGGGGAAGAATCACTTCCATAGTCCTGCTTGCCGCACTATTTTTCATGCAAGCTAGGATGCTGTTGGCCTTCTTGGCTACCTGGGCACACTGCTGGTTTATGCTCAGATGGCTGTTGATGAGCACCTCCAGATCCTTTTCCACTGGGCATTTTTCCAGCCACTCTTTCTCCAGCATGGGGTTCTTGTGATCCAAGTGCAGGACCCAGCACTTGGCATTGTTCAGTCTCATAGCTGGCCTTGGCCCATTGATCCAGCCTGTCTAGATCCCTCTGTAGAGGTTGATGATATGTAAGTGTAAAGAAAAATGAACTTACATCTTTCTATTCCAGTTGGATAGCTTAATGCGTTTGGGGACCTAGTAAACCCAAGCCTCAATTGCATTTCCGTGGGTGACATAACCAAATAGCTGTGCTCTGACACCTGACAAATGACCCTCTGTGAAGGTGAGTGATTACTCAGGTACTGAACACCAACAGAAGATAAACAATAATAGAAGCTGTTTGCTTTGAAAAGTAATTTGCTGGTGTAATTGCTGGTGTAATTGCTCCTTCTTCTATTATCGCCTGAGAGCATGAACTATCAGGAAACCCCTTAGGTTACTGTTTGTAAGTCACTGGTTTTAGTGGTCTCAGTAATCCAGTTTTGTTTGATTTTCAAGCACTTTGTGAACTGCTAGATAAAATTTGTACATGCACCAGAGTTAATGCATATACCATTAAGTAATTTCTTTTGTGTGCATGTGTGCAAAAGTCTGGAAAGTTCCTGGCAGTGAAGGGGGACACTTGCAGCATGTGCTTGCTCATTAAATACACCTACTCCAAAAGCATACACACAGAATCCTGAGCTATATTGTAACCAATTAGCTATTCAGATACCAAAATAAACTCTTACAAAAACTTCACCTCACTTGATCTTATCCTAATATCTATTTCCTGAGAATCTTCCTTCTTTTGTTTAGAAAAATAGAATCAGGTCAAGTTGAGCCCAGTGTTTTTATTCCTCACTATTAATTAACTTTGGAACAAGTATTAAATCTTATTAACCAGAATGCTTATTGTTTATTTTGTTTGCTGTGGTGAAGATTCTCTATCTTGCCTGAAGCTCAACTTATTTAGTCTAATGTAATTTAAAATAGTCTCAAATAAATGAGGCAGTATTTTCAGTAAAACTGAAATCAGTTTCTCAAAAGCAATAATTTCTGAACAATGCTGAGAAATTTCTCACATCAGTGTAACTCTCCATCTCGAACTGCAGACCCATGAATTTAGATGTATTGAATGCTAAACTCCTAGTAACAGCATCTTGTGGTATTGCAGGATTTTATTTCTGGAGATTTTGTGCAACTATAAGAACACTCTACTATAAAAAGTTCCATACAGAGTTACAGACTGCTTTTCTAAGAGATACTAATTGTATTCTTACTTTCCACAAACTACAAAGTACTAATGGCATAGGAAAAAAAAGGATTTTTTTTTTCACAATACTCAGTTAACAATGGCATCCTTACTATAGACCTTCTCTCACCAGCTGTTACTTCTACAGATAAAAGAGGTAAAACTAATGACAAATGAGAAGGTTGCTTGTCAGTAGAGACACTGGTGGCAGTGGGCAACTCCAGACAACTTTAAGATTCGGTACAGATAAACCATGGGGTTAATCTAATTCATAATCATAGTAATCATCATCCATTACTCCAACATTGGAGGCCTCGTTGGGTTTCATTTTCTTTCTGTCCTCTTTGCCTCTTTCCATGGAAGATGGATTATCTTCACATTGCTGCAGAATCTTTTTGGAAGACATCCAACTTTCTCCTCGGCTTTCTGCTGGCGCTGCACACTGCCCACCCCGGACATCCGTTCCTTTGGCCATCAGCACTCTTCTGGTTCTGAGGAGGTCACAGGTGCAGTTCCAAGGGTTTCCATCTAAATACAAATGACGAAGACGAGGTAAATACTCTAAGACTTTGCGATCCAAGGCAGATATCTTGTTATTCCGTAAATTTAAAACCTGAAGGTGTTTCAAATCCTTCAGCTCTTGTTCTCCAACATCTTCTATGCCATTTCCTTTTAGATCCAATCTAGCGAGGGTGTCTGGAAGTCTGAATAAAAAATAACACAAAGGCGTTATGTTCATCATATTGTTTCTGTAAATGGTATTTACTGGTGGGTACTTGTCTTGGCATATCTGAGATACTAAAATAAAAGTATCACTAAAACATGCAATTTTCTTAAGAAAAAAAAAGTCATGTTGGTTTGGGGGTTTCATTTTTGTTTGTGGGTTTTGTTTGGTTTTATAAATTATAAGTATATTGTCTGTGCACCCTTGAACTGTTTTCCCAAATTACTGCAGTTGTGACCTGGACTGGCTGTGTTTGTGCAGCTGAACTAAACAGCAGCCCTTCTGTGCTATACTATGAAGGAAATGATATGTTATTGAGTGTTAGGCTTAAAAATGCATTTTGTACCCTCCAATGCCGTAAGCATGCCAATGACCAAATTATAGCACCATGAAAGATCAAAAGCTTAGAGAATCATGGCAACACTGCTCCTTCAAGTACTTCTATATATGATTTGTTTGAAAAATGTTCTTAATTCATAAAAATAGAATTTTTCTTCTATTTTGTTCTCCTGCTCCCATAAGACATTAATCATCACAGCAGTAGTCCAACTGATGATATCCTATTAATTAATCAGCAACAGGGAAATAAAAGTGATTTTTGATAGTCTTTTTAAACAGTGCTTTTGAGAATTTGTACAGGCTATATTTAAAAGAAGAAAAAAGCTGATGATCTCTGAATATGATACTAGGCAGGACAATATAATTCCTATTTTCATACATATTACAAATTTGTGTAAGACTTTTATTTCAAAAGTCTTGCTCATTTATAATCTATTTTTCTTCTGCTGTAGTTAGTGACAAGCTGGAAAATCTTTAACAAAATTAATTTGAAAGTGTCTTAAAAATTACTTTACTATGGTACTATGCAAGGTGATGAAATTAAAAGTTGTGGTTACAGATTTTAAGAAAACTTATTGACAGAAACTCTCAAGGAAATGATAAATAATACCACCAAAATCTATTTATAATAGAAACAGTAGTATACTACAACAGGTAAAGGCTCATGTGATAATTTTATCTCAATGTTTGTATGAATAGTTTATATCAATATGAGATACCTTTGAAAATTACTAAGAGGGTACATTGTGACCCTCACCATTGTTGCTATGCTGAGATTGACCTCTTAAGCTGAAAAATGGTTCCCAAGTATGTGAAAATCTGACAAGTTCAGTGGATCTATTTTGAGAGTAGGAAAGTTGAGTATTGTGCAGTTTGCTGTGGAGATGAGAATTTCATGTGTTGATATGGTGATTCACTCCACAAAATTTGATCTTGCAATTGCTTGTGACTGCAATAAATCTGTTTTGAAACCTAACGACAGGCAGTGACTATAGTTTTGTCAAAATGAGACTCTAATGCCAGAAGGATACTCTGGGGCACCCAGAGTGCCACTGGTGTCAAGGACAGTGGGAAATCACCTGACATGTTTATCCAGTCTGATTACAGTCCAAAGCCTGACCAGCAAGTCTGTGAAGAGTCTTGTTGTACTAATGTTAGACTTAGGCTTCATGGCTATGTTATTTGACCTCAGGCTGTGTTGATCTTGAGAATATCACTGGAGTACATGATGAGTGACCCTGCTGCTGGAAGAGGAACCGTGCTCACTTGAGAGCTGACCAAGGCAGCCTCATTGTGCTATTGCCACTCTAGGGCATGTCATCAGACTCTTCCCTGCATTTTTACCATTCCCTGCAAGATTTTATGAAGTGCAGGTTCTTCTTTAAAAGTCCTGAAAATACTTGAACTTGTGGATTATTTTCTTCTCAAAATAGAAACAAAAGAAGCTTTCTTTCCCCTCTTTCCTGCCAAAAAAAATGCTAAGACCTATTCACTTTAGCATGTTAACCATATTTTCTAACCTTTTACAGTGGTGACAGTTTTCAGGTAATTGTCAAAAGTAATACTTTTATTTATGTATATCCATGTGTACCTGGTCATCATCAGACAATTAAGTACATAAATTTTACATCTTTTAATTTTCCCCCTCTTTTATGTTTACAGTCCTCTCTGGAAATCTCTATTCACTGTTGAATTGAAAATGAAAGTCCCACATATTTCCTTAAAAGTTGTACTCTTTAAAGTCTAATAGAAAACTCCTTCCTGTTAATTCTCTTTACTACAAAGGTTGTAAAGTAAGATGGATTAGACAATACAAAAGAACTAGAAAGCATTAAACATTCCTGTCAAGCTAGACTGAAATCAAATATTTATACACCACTAAATCACTTTCTGATTATAAAGCTGCTGCCAAATAGATTCAGATGCTAAAGGACCTGATGCTAAATGAATTGAAATTTTACTGCATTATTTAGTTGGTCTAGTTAAACCTGTCCACAAGCCATAAAAATAAAGTTTAACAGTGCAGTTTTGTTAAAGAAGTTGATGTTAATGGAATTACTTTGCTATTTTTATGTCATCTTATTGCACAGCTTTTTGCAATAATGAAATTGCCACTTTATATTAGAACAACTTCCATTTGGCTTAATATGCCCTCTCTGATGATGGCCAGGACCACACTTGGATGAATGTGAGAGGTCCTCTAAGCCGGGCATTAATGAACACAGTGTGCCCAAGAGATGTTTCTACTGTGCTCTGTTGACTGGAATTTTGCTTATAGCCTGAAGCTGGAGACTTTATATGCATTCCAAATACTGTAATGTGTGAATTCAATGAAGTTGAGAATGTTAATATTACTGAAAAAGCACATTGTTTTTTACCAGGCTCAATTCCTGAAATCTTAATATTTTAACAATAATAAATTCAGTGTGGGTTGGTAGAAACATCAGCTTTAAAATTGCCGTAGTTTCTTTTTATCAAATTCTGTATTAATTTGGTTTTGTAGGGAAAGGTAAATAAATCTAAGTAGCAATATAACTTCTTTTTTTGAAATTCTGTTATATTCTTCTAGCCAGTTCATCTTATTTGTGTGCTAATTAAGCAAAGTGGCCTCACTGGCAGGAAGAGATGTGAAATGAGCAGATTCATTGAGGGCCACAAATGTAATGAAGACAGCTTTACTTCTGCTCTGAGACTGCTAACAGGAGTACTAATTAGTGCTAGTTATGGCAGTGGCTTTATGCTATGGATAGACTTCCACCATGACTGGGTCTGAATACAAAGTTTTGGCTCTCATTCTCTTAATTCAAGGAAGGAGAGATGACACCTTGGAACCAGCTGTCCTCAGATTCACTTGCCTCAGCGGAATAGAAATAAGAAGATTCTTTTCCAGTGCCAGATTCGAAAGCTGTGCACACTGCTGAAGAGCTCCTGCCTCAAACATGCTCACAGCGTTGTTGTCAAGGAACAAGTGCTTGAGGTCTTGTAGTCCTTGGAAGTTCTGGGCTGTCACCCTTTGAATCAGGTTGTTGCTGCAGTCAAGTTTCTGCAGTCTGCCTGGCAGCCTTAATGGCATAGTGTGGAGCTGGTTCTTAGAGAGCTCCAGTGTTGTTAAGTTAGGAAGAAGCTGGGCACCATCTATTGATGTTAGCTGATTTTCTGACAGGAAGAACTCAGACAGGTTTTCTAGGTGTTTCACATCTCTAAGTCTCACTATTTTAAGTTGATTTTTCTCTAATTTCAGTGACAGCAGGGATTTAGGTAGGTCAAGAGGCACTTTTGTCAGAAAATTGCCACTTAAACTGAGAAACTGTAGATTTTGGAAAGATGCAAAGAAGTTGGCTGGGAATGAATTCAGTTTATTATCAGCCATGCTCAGATACTTCAGCTTGGGAAGCTTAAATGGTGCAGACACAGATTCCATATTGTTGCCATCCAGAATCAGACTTTGTAAATTGCACAGGGAAGAAAATGCACTTGGAGGTAGAGTCGCAATCAAGTTGTTCCGAATATCAAGCACCCTTAGTTTTATCAAACCTGCAAAATCAGTCGTATGCAGAGTGTTGATGGAATTATCAGCGAGTTTTAAAATTTCAAGGCCAGATGGGAGAAAGGTGGGTATTTGCTTTAGCTGATTTTTGCAGAGTTCCAGGGATTTCAGGGTGCTCAGAGCTTTGAAAGTGTTGTTTTCTATTGATTCTGTGCCACTGCATGACAGGACCAGCTCTTCAAGGACTGACATTCTCCTGAAGTCAGTGAACTTAAAGAGAAAAAAAAAAAATCATGTGCTAGTACACCATCTATTTGTAGCTGTCTTCACTGGTTACTTCTGGATGTTCTGACAATTGTGAATAAATACTGAAAAACTATATATTTAGAAAGAGAAACTAAGATAAGTTATAACTATAGAAGTGTCGCTATAGGTACCTGTGGTTTGCTAGTAGTTACTTATATTTCTAGATTTTTGTTGTTTAAGTCTGTACTATGTCTGGTTTAGCGCAAACACAACTTTTATTTCTGCCTAGTTGATAGCCTATATAAAATGGAGAGCTAATATAATCAGTGGCAGAAATCTTTGTAGAAAGTAAATGGTTGTTAATGTTCATTGTCCTCAATGGAGCTTGCTGAAACAGTTTTGAGTTCATCATACAGCCATTACTATATATCAACAGTATTGTCACTGCAGCATGTATTCCCCAGAGGAAGTACAATGCTTGCTGCTATAAGGTTTTGTCAGGAAACTAAAATCCAACACTTGTATTTCTTCTCTTCCCCACTACCTCTCCTTTGCTTTAAAATAAAAACTTCACATATTAAGATGACTAAACCAGAAGTGTCAGATGGGCTTGGCCTAAAAATCACCTCTGTGGAACAGATTGCTTTTATGGGAATTTAGTTTTTGTTAGTTGATAATACACAGCTATTTTGCAGTGGAAAACAGAACATAGATGTTCCATAAACTATGGACTATTATTATAGACTGTAATATAGTATTATATGACATATTATATACCATAGGATTATAGACATATATTCCCAATACTATAATTGAGAGGCATACAGTTGTTTCATTATTTTTCTGTTCTGTATGAATGTGCTTTTTTAAAAAGCCTGCCATCTTGTGTCTCAAGTTAACCAGCAAACTTAAGTGAATCTGATAGTTTTCTCTAAGCTGAGATACGAGAAAACAATGAGGGTGAACCAGGGAGTTCTTTAACGACAGCAACTGCTAAAATACTTGTTTTCTGAAATTGCTAGATATGCTTCCCATTGATAAAGGTGCTTGAGTCTTAAAAAATCATTTATATGGGAATCACAAGAAAACTTAGAGCAAGATGAGCAGGTGTTCTGCACAGGAGTGATGGGAAGGAGAGTCCTCATCTGTTTTCCCTTCCCACGTCCAATAAACATCTCGCTACAGGTTTCAGGAGTACCACACCATTAAGAGATGTGAAAGTAACACTTAGTCTTCATGTTATTTCCCCTGGGGCTTAGTAGCTATCAGCATATTTTACTCTCATTGAGGGAAGCTACAGAGCATGTTCTACAGCATAACCTCTCATCCCAGTCAGGAATCTACATGGAAGGCAGTACAGGTGCTAGGTAGTAAATTTTTTCTGTAATCCTGGTTAAATACATGTGGCTATCAACTTTTGTATGTGAAATCAGCTTATAAAGGTAACTGTTAAAAGATGCCTTTCAGCTTCATTTATCCAATTCCTGGATGGTTTTGAGTTGTATCTCTTCATCTTAGCTACAAGCTCTGCATTTTAACTTCTGTTAAAATCAAAGCCCACACAGCTGTGAAAGACGAGTCAGATTTCATTTTGCTCTGGTGTCCTTCATTTATGCTTCTGATTGATTTTATTCTGTCTTGTCAAGTAATTTTTGAGCATTGCAAGATTTGATGCAGTTAGTGAGAAAGTATGAATATGGAACCTCTATTGATGCAGGTTTCTCTATCGATAACATTTAAATTCAATGAGAGAACATACCTCCATTAAAACCCTTATGTTCTCAAGAGTAAATAAGAAGTTGTCCAAATTATAATTTTTTTCTACAATGCAGTTTTGTTTGAGGTATGTATAACCATATAGCAATATCAGAATTGCATGTCCAGTTTTAGTTGTGATTAGAAGTGTAAACTTGTAAAGCTTTATTATGAGAAGTCCCATAGGAATGAGCTGCATTGCTTAAGAGTACAAAAACGTAGTCATGTGTAATTATAAAATCATCTTAAGGAAATTGAAACAATTCAGAACCTTGAGAATTCAACACGTTTTCTCCTATAAATTCAAAAGCAATATTTCTGCTCTTCCTCAGCTGATTTCTATAAGTCTCTAAGAGGCTTAATTTTCATCTTATTAAGTGACAGAGAGCTATGTGAAGGTCAATGTACAGACATCAACTCTGTAATGATGTTAGGCTTCTTATTGTGTATTATGATAATTTCTATTTTCCACTTATTTGGCATGCTTTGCTAAGCTTTATGACCATGCTGTTTTGAGACTTAAACATTGTCCATGCTATTACAAGCCACACAGCCTTTTTAGTATGAATCAAGACATGTTTGAAAGCCCATCAACTTTCTATTTTTTTGCTAGAAAGTGGTGTTTTATTCTCTGCTGGATTGTCTGTGAAGTGATACATTAGTATCACATTAGTGATTAGATATCATTAGTTTCACATTTTAAAATGTTGATTTCCTGAAAATGGATCGATAATATTGTTATTTTAATAAATTTGTAATTTTTTAATTACTACTTTTTTAATTGCTGTAAACTGGGATTTATTATGAGAAGTTTTTATAAACAGTTCCCTGTCATGGGGACAAGATAGATAATTTTGTTTTAGCATATAAAACACCACTTATTAACATAGTTAGAAATAAACTAAATCTTTAAGTGATTGAAGTGACTAAACTTAACAGGTTATAGTTGGTCTTCAAATTAAGAAGGAAATAAAAAACATGCTAAAATTACTGTAGTTTTGTTGTTATGAATTCTGTTTATAACAAACCCCGCCTCATAAAAATTTAAAACAAGCAAAAATGCCAGGAACTGTTTTCAACACTGATCAACCCTGTCAGAAAAAATACAAAGTTGACCTGGGTAAAAAAACGATCCACTTTTTATGTTGATTTTTTATTTAAAATCTATTCAACATACAAGCATAACCTCTTTTCTTTTTCATTTCTTTACAATTCTGATTATTATCAATGAAAATTAAGGTCCAAAAGTAATTGAAACAATATTTGTTTATTCTTTGGAGATAGCTAATTGCCAAGCCATAGTATTTGTGAATGCATGCATATAAAAGTCTCTTAGAGGTCAGCTGTGGGAAGTCTAGGCTTCCATTCAAATTCTTTATGAAAGTACATTATTTTCTCTATGATTAGGCAAATAAAGAAATTTTTTTTAAAACAACCAAACAAAAACCCCCTAAACCAATCAAATGAAAAGCATATGCCAAAACCCTAAAATCCTATTGAGCTCTTTTAGTGCTTGCAGACATGCACATTACAAGCAGAAATCAAAGCTTGCTTTTACAAGCACTATGGTATGTGCTAGAGGAATCATATAATTTGAAGTATAATTTGTTGCATAGGAAAGACAATATGGAATATATCCAAAGATCCAGTCAAATCTCAAGGAAACAGTCTATATAACTATAGGGAGATAGTATGAAAGGACTTTTTTCCTTTCAGTGCAAAGTCAGTAGTAGCAGTAAGGCACACTGATAGCTCAGTTGAATAAAGTGAAAGACTCTCTTAGTGGTTTTACACACCATTTGTTCTGAATAGTCATAAAACATTTATCCCACTACTCCATTTATATTCAACATTCAAATGCTTATAACACCTGTCTTTTGCTCTAGTCAGAACATAAGGCCACTTGTAACTGAGTAGTAGCTGACAGGTATGGGCAACTAGCCTAAGGAAGGAAAAATGGCTCATCTTACTTATCTAGGAAAGAAAAAAAGGGAGGAGTGGGGAGAGGGAGAGGAGGGGGGATTGACACAGCAAATGTATTTCCTAATACAGAATTCATTCATCTTTTGTTTAGAGCATATCAGTATAGCTAAATCATACCAATGAACATTGACGCATGTGGGTATGTGAGGTAAAAGAAGAAAACCAGAGATAGTAGTGGCTAAAAGAGTAAATGCTTTCTTAGAGGTAAACTGTACAATAACTGACTATTCCTCTGTGGGCAACAGGTATTCCAGATGCTGCTCTAAGCTGTCTTTTAGCCTATTTCGTTCAATTTTGAGAGCAAAATATGAGATGCATTTCAGAGCAGTTAAATTTAAATTCTTTGTAAGAGAACAAACATGAGAAAATATCTCATTTGAACCAGACATTTCTTTTTATTTTTACTAAAGTGATACACAGTAAGCATGTGCAATACCAGTGGTTGTATTTCCCTAGTATCTAGGATTTATTAAATAAAGATATTTCAGGGTAGAAAACAAAGATGCACTATTCCAGAGTGCAGTGCAAGATGAGCATTAACTGATGATGCCTTTAATCACGAAGTCCAGTGATACAGTCAAGAAACCCAGAAGAAACCTTTTCAGGAACACAAATAGCTGACAGCTTCTGTTAAAAGCTGCTATCATTTATATGGGTTATTAGATAGGCCTGGCATTGCTTCTAGAAATATCTCATGCTGTGTCTTAGACTTAAACTTACTTCCTCTGTCATTTCTTATAGCAATGGAATCTGACACTTCCAGCTCCAGAGAGAGTAAAGAACTTCAATTTCATTAATTAGGGAAATGATTGTAATGACATAAAACCTTTCAATTTGCAAGTTTAAAAGTTACTTCAAAAGTCAATGGTTATTTGATCATATGAAAAACAAGTCAACATTTGTCTCCTAGTTGTAAACTACTATTTTTTTGAGTTTCATACAAGATATCATTGCAACAGTGTGAAATAGTGCTTGGAGACTGCAGGATAATGAAAACACTACAGGAATTTATTTACATATTCCTAAAGAGCAAGTAAAAATAAAACCAGATCTGGCAGCATTTCATCACTTCTTAGAACCTGGAATAAGATTCTCTCCACACTACCATCTGGGAAGCCCAACTTTCAGTTACACTGCACTACAGAAAGTATTTTGGTGGATTTTCCTACCTGGAGTTGTTTAATTTTGCTGTGGCTGATGTAGAGTCTCCTGGTGGTAAAAGGAATCTCTCTGGGGATCTCTGTAGCTCTGTAGCATTGCACTGACTGGACAGGGTCACAGCTGCATCTTCTTGGGCAAGTGGTATTTAGACCTCTGTGAAAAGAAAAGAGGACAACTAAAAGGTAAAATAAATGCATCTTCCAAAAAGAGGAACTCTGAAATTGTCTCAGCAACATGCAGCTTGAATTAAGCACCAATGCCTTTTTATACCATGAAATCTGATAAAAGGATATTATGACTGTGTATTTTATTCCAGTGAAAAAACAGCAAAAACAATAGCGTAATTTGCCTGGGTTAAAATGTTGGCAGGCATTACAAAGAGTGAGAAACTTAAACAGTGATAAGGTGCCTTTACATTTGTAGGTATGTGAAATTAGTGTTATTTATTACCTGACATCTAATCTGCAAACATCCATATTATCTCCAGTTTCCTAGTTTTGTTAAATGTGACACCACAGAATTAGTGGAGAAAAGATAAAGAGCTGTTTTATAGTGGGGCTGTAAAACCTTTGTATCTTCTGTGACCCAGTATTAGAAACGGTAAAAACACAACTGCAGCCAACACTGAAGCTTTTTTGCTCTTCCTCTTGCATTGTTCAGAAGACATCTCCCCCCACCCCCTGCAGACTCCCCAAACTCAGACAGCTAGTATTTTAAAGCTAAAATATTCTATTAACTTTCTGAATATCTGTGGTACAGCTGAGTGCTGCTGGATGGACAAAAAACTAAGTTACCGGCATTTGGAAAATTCCCATCAATCATAACTTAATTATTATTGTATTTAAAAATTACAGATGTGAAATGCGTGAAAGCATTTAGAATAAGTGAAGTCATAGATATCAATAAGACCTATCTACCCCATGACATACGGAAAACACCAAAGCTTCCCTCAGAGTTTTCTACTTACTAGTGCTTCTTTACATATCTACTAGCTGTGCCAGCTGAAAATAAAAAGTTTTCAAAGGCATACAATTTGGTTTGTGATTATTTTCCTTTGCACCGAAAAATTTACAATGTACAAACCTGTGTCTGTGTAAGCCTTTGTATCTTATCTTTGTGATCTGCTTTGCACTGTTACCTTCTTCCTTCCATGCTCTCCATAATATCTTCACTAGTAGCTAATCCTATTCCTTAAATACAGAACTAACCCATTTATTTTTCTAAACAGAAGGTAATGTCAAGTTGATTTGACAAATGGATAACAGAACTGGGGGCAATCCTTGTTGGGAATGCCTATTGGATGCAGCTGGGCTTACACTGGAAAATTGCCATGCTCCTTCCTAGAGATCCTTCTGTCTCCTTAATCCTCTATACTGTGAGGGCAGAACTGCCACCCAGCATCTGCTAAACCAAACAGCAAGAGCAAACCTTTTCCAAAACGAGCCTGACAAATTGGCATGTTTAACAAGCTATGCAGAAAAATCCTGCCTGACTTATGCCATAGTGAGCACGTGAACAGAAATGAGTGCATGGGCAGAATTAGCAACTGTGCATTAAAACAATTATTTTATATTGATCTAGGGTTTGGTATACCTGGCTTGCAGTTTTGCCATTTCTTTTTTCCCTAGGAGAGCCAAAGTGCTCAGACAAAAATGTAAATCTTTTCTGCATGCTGACAGCTACTTGTGGTGTATTTCTTTGATTCCGTCTTTCGACTGACACATGGGTTTAAATGCTGGTGTCACCTAGACAGTAATGCTCAGCATCCTATGTAGGGGCTTGTCTTCCTCAAAAATGTAATCAGAAAACAACTCCTTTTTGCTCAGGGAGGGTCAAAAGAGATAAAGATCCAACCTTACAGTTTGCTATGTAAAGCTCTGGAGTAACCACATAGAGTGTGGATCCCTCTAAGTAAGAACCATAGATTGCATCCTTCCCTATTTTGTAAATTTTAAGTCAGTCACCTGATGTCAGAACTCCTAGATGTAGTTACGAGGTAAGCCACAGTAAGGTGCAATATTTTTGGCTCTTGGCATTTTTGTGTAATGTAATCCTTGGTCTTTTCAAACTAATGAAAGGATGAATAGTGTATTTCCATTATATTAACAACAATTATTTGATCAAAAATGATTAAATTTTGTGATTAAATTTGAATAGTTAAATGATTACAGAAATTACTATCCGATTAATTTCTTACATATGTCTGCTTTTGGCAGCTAGGTAATTTAAAGTGATAGCTATGAAAGGTGATATCCTATTAAACCTATTCTGTGCAAATGTGACACATGTCCACTGGCACTGATGTCTTGGCTTTTTTCACAAAACCATGACCTGTGGGGGTTTTATCAGTTTTAGGAGACTTGATGGCAACAGAACCAACAAAGGGTCACATGTCTGTATGACCATAAGCCCAGTAGGAAGATGTTGTGAAGGCAGCCCTGCTGGCCCATGAGTTGCACAGGTTCACAGTGGGATGTTAAGAAAGTCGATCACTGTGGCCGTTTCTGCAAGAAGCTTTTATGCAAACCCTCCACAGCTTTTGATGGGGATTCCTGTGCCGGACTAATGGCATCAATTTTTGTCAGAAAGGATGAAGACTAGCACCCAAACCAGTCCCAGGGACTTCCTACATGACATGTGCTTTAACCAAAGTTAAACACTTCTGATCAAAGCCTGGCAAATGCAAAGTCCAGTCAGATGTTGTCTTGATGGCATTTAATACAGACATTGATTAAGTATATTGGACAAATTCAGATAAAACATAAGCTTGAGTTGATGGAAGTTAGATATTTCAGGGTTGCTGTTTTTATTTCATATTTGAAATAGGGCTCATAAAGTACTTTAAAGTTTGGGGTTTCTTTTTTTCCAAATGTATCAGCCTAATCAAAACACTGCATTTTTGTACAAGCCTTATCTTACACAAGATAATTTCAGCACCTGCTCTACTGGTGTATTGGCCTTTTATTTCTTCACCAAAGTCAAAGGTTTGACAAAAGCACTGATGTGTATGTCAAGACCTAATTCTTTAACCTAAGACTGTATTGCAATGACATAAAAGTAAGATCATATTAAAATTAGAAGAATGAATCTGCAGAACTCTTGCTACAGAGTGTTTAGAAATATCTAAGTTAAGACAGCCTATAAAACCTGCAAATGGATCTTTGTAATGTACATTATGGCACAGACTGCACAAGGGAAGATGCAGTCTTATCATAAAAGACATGGAGAAGCTGATCTCATGCAGCTGGAGTTTCACTTGCCTATGGAAAGGAAAAATTGCAGGAAAAGACCAGCTTAGGGCCTGCACTGGGTACGGGTAGGAGCTTGGTCCCTGAGGGATGTCAGAAGCAGAAGGAGTTTGGCAACTAGTTGCTGCTAAGTGATGGCGTATGCTCTAAAGGACCCTTGGCATAGTTAGCTGCCATATGCTATCAAGTGCCTGCCACTGAGTATGTATGAATTTTTTGCTGGAGGTTTTTAACTTGGATTTGGACCAGCTTTTCATAGGGACAAAAAATGGCCTATGTCTGCTGCAAGGGTTACCTCCAATAAAGCCCTTCTCTCCAGAGTGGATACAGGCTGCTAAGGGAAACAATCATAACATTTTTCTAAAAAACATTATGCTTCCTTTAATCATCTCTTGAAATAACCTGAAGTGCTTTATAGAAATATTTCTTAAACAAAGAGCCTCAGAGGATTACACTGAATTGAAAATGTCAACCTATGACATTCTAGGCAAATTAATGAGCCCTAATTAATACAAGGATTCTAAATTTATCAAGAGTGATTTTGTGTTTTAATCCTACAAAGTAGAATTTCATAAAAACAACTGGAGGCCTCTCTGAAAAAAATCAAGTCTCAATCTTCTTCTTAAATCAAGACTTTTGTAGAACTATTTTCTACTCATTTTCAGAGTATGTGGAGAAGGTGTGTTCTAACTCCAGGCAAGGTCATCTTCATACACTGGAAACAGCTGCTGGATGAGTTAAAGTGGATTTTATTTCCACACAATAATCTTCCGTGCTGGCTACATAGAGGAGATGAATGTGAAAACCCCTTAGGAATTTCTTGTATTTCACTTGTCTGTGGTACGTTTGCATTCCAAGGGAACCAGCATGGTGAAACCTGCTGAAAGGAATGAAACTTTGTTAAACAGAAATTCACGTATTGAGGAGCTTTAGTCATTGCCAGTTTTATGATAGTGCTGACAGATGCTAGCCCAGATCAGATGGGATGCATCTGGGGCAGGCACCCCACAAACAACAAATAAGCAGAAGTCAATTTAAAGTTTCATACACTTATGACACTAATGATGCTGTAATTGTCCTTCAAATTATTGTAGCTAATGGCATCCACTTGATGGAGGACTGTTCTTCATTAACTGCACTACAGAGAGCTGTGCCCATGAAACCAGAGATTAGGATGTGGTGTTATGACATTTTCCTACTAATGACATTCCAAGTAAGTCTGAAAAAGGCATTAAGAGGGGGAAATAAAGAAAGCAGATCTGATGGCTGAGTCCATTCTCAACCTAGAATATAAGCATACAGGTCTTTTGTATAAGAGCAGTTAAGTAAGATCTGTAATTAACCCATGTGAGACCACACCTCATGCAGTACCACATAAAAGTAAAATGGCATGTAATGGTCATCCAATCAATAAAGGAACCATGAAACCAATGAAACTTTTTCAGAGTCTTGTAGGAAGTAAGTTAGTTCTGGCCCTTCCATTTCCTTTGGATATCTTTAGCCTTTAAGAGCAGCCTGCTAGTAACTACACATCCAACAAAACATGAATGAAGCTTAAACTGTAATAATTATCTGCTGTTCAAACTGCAAGGCACAATTTCAACAAGGACTTTGAAACAGCAGTTTTCTAAACTATTCACACAGTATGCACAGAAAGAGGGTTTCTTTCTTGCGTGCTATAAAAGCTGAACATTCTTGGCATGTTCAATTTCTAAAATAAAAAAATCAGAATGAAAATAGTTAAGCATAAGTGTATAAATAGAAATAAGCATTACAATAAGATCAAAATTGCACTGTGAAAAAGAAAAGCTGATCTGAAGAAGTGGAAGTTGTGTTGTGTGAAAAGATACCGGTACAGAATGAATGTTCAAAATAGTTGTCAGTAAACTGTTGTACCTATGGACTCAACTATCAACTGTAAAATGCAGGCAACTGTGAACTCTCTAGGCCTGCAAGGCAGGAATCACCTAAAATGTAAAAACTAAATACTCTGGGGTTTGCTAGCAGCAATGTTCTGTAGTGGCATCTGAAAATGTATGTCCCTTGAAGTGTCAGTGCAGGTGGAAAACTTCCAGTGTGCTCCAGAAAGATACATTCTAATCATGTACTCTTAACTCTTTTTTTACACCATGAAAATCTTCCTTTATCACCTCTATTCTCTCCCATACTTTGATACCGCAAGATATTATTTGTTTTCTCTTTGTTTCCCCTTAGGTGCCCCTGCTTGTGACTGTACAAGCACCCACACAATCAAACTGCTCAAGATGCTTCAGCACTAACCACACAGGAGACGGCCTTGACATGTGCAGGAGCTGCAGCCTGGCACACACAGCTGGGCAGCTGCAATTACAGAGGTTTCCGGGGGAACTGACCCTCATGTGCAAACACATGTGTTTATATTGTAAATTCTTTGTGCAGAGGCTGGGTCTGACCAAAGGTTTGTAGAATATCTCACAATCTAGGCATGGACACTAGATACCAAATCTACAGCACTGGAGGTGTCAATCCAAGTAATTTATTTTTTGATTTGGATATTACTTGGCGGGAGGTTTTTTGTATGAAAATGTGTCCTCTTCATGCTTAAGGTCATTTGCTCTTTAAGCTCAAAGTAAGTTTTCAAATAATTAAGTAGGTACTCTGGTAATCAGTTAAAGTATGCAGGTTTAAATTTATGAGGGACTGTTTGTACTCAAATGTGCTTAATAACAGTGTAATGCAGACACTTCACATTCTCTACACCTCACCTAAAATAATTGAAATTATGTACATAAATTATACATGAAGAAATTGTCTAGTGATTAGCTTCAGCAGCTCTACATCACAGATAAGGTCAAAGGAACAGATCACAAAATTTCCAGTGAAGTCCTTTTGATATTAAAGGCATTCAGCAAATTTAAATTCTTCTTGACATATAACTTGTTTCTGTTAGAAATGTCCCTTGTAGAAAAGATTCTTACTGCTAGACCAGTTGACTCAGACTACTGCTGTTCTTTAAATGTTCTTCAATTACTTGGTTGATGTTATCAGGGTGTAGTATGCTACAGTTTACTCTGAATCAATTTAATCTAATTGAAGACCAAACCTACTAACCTTTCTTAGGTTCAATTCCATCATTACTGCACAGTTTGCTTACAGAACAGAGTTACGGTTGCTCTGGGGGCTTTTGGTAAGCATTTCAAGGGTAACTGGAATTGATCAGAATTTTCCAGGGGACCTACAAGTATAGTTTTGAGATAATTTAATTTTTCTTGTGTTTACCTTTAGATCAGTGATACTTGCTTTAAATTTCAACCCCTGTTGTACACAGTATTTTTTGTGAGAATATAAGTAGTAGCTGATGATAGCATATTTACTAAGATTCAGTGTCACAACTGCTTATTTTCTTAACAATATGTAGCATTCCTTCTCATTTACACATAGTGTATCAAGTACTAGACAGACATTACGCTGTAGATAGACTTCTAAATGGATTGTATTTGAGAAGCTAATCTTTGAGTGGAATAAGCAGAGACAAAACCTTGCTTGACTCGTGAAATTTAAGGGCATGCAAAACAAAGGTGGCACAGATAAGGAATGAAAGAATTAAAATGAATGACCACAAAACTCTGATACCATTGTAGATAAAAACAATTTAAGATAGAGCTGGATCAACCCCTAAGCTAAAGGAAAAGGACACTAAAAAACAAAAAAAGTGATTGCTTAAAAAGAAGCAGTCATACATAAATTACATTCTGTCTAAATTTTTTAAGGCAGTATTTGCTATAGATATGTTAGATAGTAACTATGGGAAAATTCTTTCTTAAGGTAAGTAGATTCTACTCAAATGCATAAAACAGATGTATTAGCAGAAAATGCTAATGTTTGGCTAAGGGATAGATTACTGTTTCATTAAATAAAAAAAAGGCAAAAATTGTAACATAACTCTATAGGTATGTCTCCAGAACCAGAATCAAAGCCAAAGCTAATAAAAAAGCTGATAGTCCTGAGGCAATTAATCTTCTTGTGTGACTAAACTAATTTAAACAATAAAAATAGTTTAGCTTTTGATACAGCAAATAATTTGACTTTCTGTCAGATGCTGTTGTGCAGTTGATACAGCTGTGAAGAGTTGAATGTCAGGATGAAAGTCAGGCAAATGCTCTATTCATCTGGGCTCACACTGAAGTACTTGGGCAACTTTAAACCCACCCTTTGCTCAGCTACTGTTCTGAATACACCAATTTACTGAGCCAGATTTTTTATCTGTAAGTATATATAAGGGATTTGTAGCTTTTGCTTCCATCATGGATAGGCTTAGCAGTAAGAGAACCCTCTATTAGTTGCCCAGTTTGTTGCTACACACCTTCAGCTGCAGTGCAGACAATTTGAATGGTGTGCTGGTTTTGGCTAGGGTAGTTAATTTTCTTCACTGTGATTAGTTTGGGGCTGTGTTTTGGGTTTGCGCTGAACACAGGACTGCTAATCTAGAGATGTTTTTGTTATTGCTGAGCAGTGCTTCCACAGAGTCAAGGCCTTTTCTCCTTTTTGTACTGTCACCCTGGCAAGGGAAGTTGGGAGTGCATGGGTAGTTGGGAGGAGACACAGACAGGACAGGTGACCGCAACTTACTGAGGGGTATTCCTTACCATATGACATCATACTCAGTATATAAATTGGAGGGGAGAAGGAGGAAGGTGGAAACGTTTGGAATGATGGTGTTTGTCTTCCCAAGTAATCATTATGCAGGATGGGACCTTTTTTTCCTGGAGATGGTTGAACAACTGCCTGCCCTTGGGAAGCAGTGAATTACTTTTTTTTTTTTTTCCTTTGTTTTTGTGTATGGCTTTTGCTTTCCCTATTAAACTGCCTTTATCTCAACCCGTGAGTTTTATTGCTTTTACCCTTCTGATTTTCTCGCCAGTCCCACTGGAGGGATAGTGAGCGGGAGGCTGTGTGGGGCTTGGTGTTGGCTAGGGTTAAACTGTGACAAATGGTAAAGGGCAAGTGAGTAGGTTTGTAAAAACACTCTGTAAGCTTCTTGTCAAGCCTACAAAAGCATGTCCCAGAGGAAATGAGATATCTACTGTTAGTGGTGATTTGCTGTTATCCAGCTCTTCTGAAAACACAGATTGATGGAAGTACAATTCTTTCCTGCTCTTTCCATTCCAAGTGACTGGTCTAGCCACTGAGCTGTGAAGTGGTATCTTTCTGTCAATCTGTGTTCCAATCAATTATTTATGCAAAGTGGAGCAAGGAAGGAAACTCACCCCAGGATGCCCTGCAGCCCCAGGGCCAGGTGTGCAGAGGTCCTCGTGCCTTTACCATTGTTTTGGTATCCTCCTGTTCTGACTGGAGGGTCCCTGTGCTCTCCCTCTGTTACAATGGCAGAGTACTTTGTGGGATGACATTGTAGGTAGGATTAGGGTCCTGATCTGAATTAAAGTGATTTGCTTTCTCTTTTGAGGAGAAATTACAACTTCAGTGCAATAAAACCAAGCTGCATGTGTTTTCCACAAGACCTGCTAATAAAGCTCCCACTGAATTCAGCATTGGAATTGCTGTATTGCAATATTTCAAAGGAGACGAGCTGTAACCAAGGTGAAGCACCCATGTAGGGATAGATTATTCCCTGAAATTTATCTCATTTTCAGAATCAGGATGAGCTAAGAAAAACCCAAACAAACAAGTTTTTTTATAAAATACCTTTTATATGGGTATAGCTGCATTCATCAGTGCTTCTAGAGATGCAAAGATGCCAGGGACAGTCCATTTGGTTCAGATACTAGGAAGAAATTCTTTACTGTGAGGATAGTGAGACTGGGACAGGTTGCCCAGAGAAGTGGTAGATGCCCTATCCCAATCAGTGTTCAAGGCCTGGTTGGATAAGGCCTTAACAACCTAGTCAAATAGGAGGTGTCCCTGCACATGGCAGGGGGAGCTGGGACTAGATGATCTTCAAGGTCCCTTCTAACCCTTAAAATTCTATGATTCTATGATTTTATACAGTAATTGCAAGTTTGCGTATTTGCTGAGCATAAGCAGCAGATATGTCACTGCAAATCCTACTGTGTAGCTTGCACCTGTTCATCATGTTGGTGAATACAGTAGTGAAGGCCTCCCTTTCCTCTCGTCCTCCTTTATATGTAAAAATAACCACATATACATAAAAATGATCCAGGTTTCCAATTCAGTTCAGCTCTATTTTGAGTCCTCATTGATGGGCAATGGATAAGTCATAAATATATTTTATATCTGTTGGCTCACATAAAGTCTTTGTCCATACTGCAGAAATTACTGCAATGGTAGCTCAGAACATGAAAAAGCTTTTCCCAAAAACATTTTATCTAATGATGCTATCTCTCAGTTTGCCCCTCAGCCCCACAACTGGTTTCCCTTTCAGTACTGAGAGTTTATTTCCTGTCAGCATGGTCTGTTAGCCACTTTCAGAAATTTTGTGTTTCTGTGCTCCCTCTGATGTTTTAGCTCTTAGAAGGCTGCGACAGTGCCTCCTTCAAGCAGTGATGGTTATGAGCAGTGGTGGCTTGTGGTTTCAGCGTGCCATCTGCCTGCTTCCTGTTGTGCACTTCTGTACACAGATACCTCTGTACTTGCGCTTCTCTTTGTGGTACATTTATTCATCCTTTCCTTCATGTGTTTACACTCTAAGTTGTTCGGGGCAAGGTCCACATTCCTATTCTTCCCTTCTTACAAAATTAGCATAGGTCTGTATGGACTATGTGACCATACAAAAATTGAGATGAATGCAATTATACGCCCACTGCCTGCGGGGGCCGGGCCGGGGACACGGGGACAGGGGGACAGAGAGACAGGGGGACATAGGGACAGGGCGACACAGGGACAGGGGAACACGGGGACGGGACAGGGCGACACCGGGACAGGGCGACACAGGGACAGGGAGACACCGGGACAGGGCGACACAGGGACAGGGGAACATGGGAATAGGAGGGCACGGGGTCAGGAGGACACAGGGCCAGGGGGATGTGGGGCACAGAGACACGGGGACA
>VXAU01004743.1:37877-143564 GCA_013399695.1 Formicarius rufipectus | reverse complement strand
CGTGGCTGCCCCGGGAGCGGGAGCCGGACCGGGAGTCGGACCGGGATCGGGATCGGGATCGCCGGGTCCCGCGGGGCGTGCGTGGCTGCGGCAAGGGCAGGGCCGTGCGAGGGCAGGAGAAGCAGCGGCGGCGGCTGNGTCCATGTTCCGCTGGCTGGAGGTGCTGGAGAAGGAGTTCGACAAAGCGTTCGTGGATGTGGACCTGCTGCTGGGCGAGATCGACCCCGACCAGGCCGACATCACGTACGAGGGGCGGCAGAAGATGACGAGCCTGAGCTCGTGCTTCGCGCAGCTGTGCCACAAGGCTCAGACCGTGTCCCAGATCAACCACAAGCTGGAGGTGAGTGGGGTGCGGGATGATGCGGGGTGCGGGGGTGTGCGCCGTGTCCCCGGAGGTGCCCGCGGAGGGTGCCGAGCCCTGCCCCGGGGACTGCGGGAGGGGGCCCCGCCGGGTTCCTGCCGGCCCTTCCTCTGCCCTGGAGGGGGAACCGGGCCCCGCGCTTTAGGGTTCGGGCCGCCCTCTGGGTTGGGTTATTCCAGCGCGGGCATGGAGCGCTGCGTGCCGGAGGAGTTCTCTCGGATGTGGAAAGGAGGAGTGTTGAGCAGCAGATGCTGGTGGCTCATCCTCTGCTGGCATTGGATCCGTGGTGAGTCAGGACGAGAGGACAGAGTCCTAAGCTGCGCCAGGCGATGTTTGGGTTGGACATTAGGAGGAATTTCTTCACAGGAAGGGTGATTGACATTGGAATGGACTGCGATGGAAAGCGATGGAATCACCGTCCCTGGAGTTATTTAAGGGAAGACTGGATGAGGCCCTTAGTGCCATAGTCTAGTTGTCATGATGGTATTCGGTCGTAGCCTGGACTCAATGATTTTGAAGGTCTTTCCCAACCTAAGGGATTCTGTGGTTCTGTGAATTTGGAAAGCCTTTTTAAAAGAAGGACAAAGACCATATCGAGGTGCTTAGAGCTTAGTCTCTGTAGTCAAAATGAGGACATTGTTCCTCCTTCAAGTAAAGGAAACAGAAAAATGGATTGGGAGTGGACTTTGACAGGTCTTCTTATCCCTTCACACTACAAAGCAGATCAAATAGCTCTTTGCCAAGCTTAGTGACTGAAGATAATAGCAGAGGTCGCACATTCTGTGAGGAAAATAGTAACTGTCCTTCCTGCTGAAAAGTTTTCTTCATGCCTGATCCAGAGTTTCAGTCAGGGTGGGAAGAAAGAAGCATCATACAGAGCCAAACTGTCTGGTGCTGATGCTGCTGACAGGCAGGGCTGAAAGTCCTTCCGCGTGTCCAAGGAATGTAGTGCTCTGGAAGGAGATTCTGGGGAACTTTCTGGTAATTTTATTTCTGTTCAACCCATGCATCTTTGGTTTAATAGGTGTTGTCATTTGTCTTGTTCTTAAGATGTGTGAATGTGAACTGTTGTTTTGTTTTTCAGCAACATTTGTGAAGGCTGTTGATGTTTCTTCCTCAGTTACCTTTTCCCTGGGCTGAAGCCCTCCAGTTCATTTAGTATCTGCTGGAGGCCATACTTTCTAGAGAAGTAAGGAGGGACATTGTGACAAACCATGAAAATATGTGCTTTGTAAGAGCTTCAGTAGACAGAATTCCATTCTTTCAGTTCTTCGTGCTACACTTATTAAAATAAAGGAATTTTAGAGTCTTCCAGCAGTAACCTGCTCTTCCTGAAGGTGTGCCTTTCAGTGGAAGGTAAAGTAAGTAGATTGGCTTTTATTTTACTCAAGTTTCTTCCTGGTATGAAAACACTGTTGTGCAAAAGAACTCGTAGAGTCTAACAGAGGAGTAGGATATTTCAGAATAGAACAAATAATTCATTAAACTAGGAGGTTTTTTTCATCATATTCTTTATTTCACCAGAATGCTTATGTATGTGTATATATATATATATATATATATATATATATACACGCTATCAACCTGTACAGCAAGTTTAGTTGTGTAAGTGTAGTAACGTAAGATTTGTGAGTACATAATCAGTATTTTTGCATATTATGCAGGGATGGTGGATGTTGTGTGCAGACCTGTGAACCAGGTGAGTTTTCAGGATATTTTAAGAGAATGGATTGGTGATTGATAAATATTTCTTTGAAAGGTTGTTTCATTCTTAAATGTTTTGAAAGGAAATGATTTAACTCAGATCTCTAAAAAAAATCTTCAGGGGTGCTTAAAGCACTGAAGATCTGTGCCTAAATCTCATGTGAGTTGAAGAGCAAAGGAGCACAGTTAGCAGTTGTTAATAATTGGCATAATTATTGTGCATATCTACATGCATGAGGTAATTGTTTGATAAAAAATATAAAAAGTCTTTTATTTTGTTTGAAAGGTTTATTACTGGGAGTAGTATTAGGCCTCATATGTATAAAGGATGTTTTTTTTTTCTTCAGATAGACCTTTAGAAGATTTTAGTATTGCCTTGAAGGTTGTTATTTTAGGACCTCATGTTTATTGAAGGCCTAAGCTTGAAATGAAGGCTGCCATTTAAAATCTCCAAAAGATGGAGCTGCTCTGTTTAAAATGAGTGTCTTGTCTTTTTATGTGCACATATGTCTAGTCAAAAGCCACAGTGTCCAACCTGAAGGGTACAGTGATGTATTTTGAAAGAAATCACTAACATTAATACTGGAATTTAGGATGTGATCAGTGGTTCTACTCTCTTTTTTTATAATGTGAGTTACTGTATTTCACGTAAGTTTTAAGATTGCGGTCATTTCTTAATAACCCACTATTGTAATTTTATACTGCTTGTACATTTTAATACAAAGCCTTCATCACATTCATAAAAATGTCATCAGTAGGACTTTACTTAGGTACAAATGTTTATTCAAACCAACAAATTTGATCAATTTTCAGAAATTTGCCTCTGAATTAAAATAATACTTTGACTGAAGCTAAGTTTAACTACGCTTACTCTGGTAGCTGCATTTGATCTTGTCTTACTGAGTGATACTACTTCATAAAGGAAAATAGTACAAAATTATGAATATCATTCTCTTGTTCATGGATTCAATTTCCTTGACCAAAATTGTTAGGTCCTACAATGTTACAGGCAAGAATAAAGAAATGCAGTTCAGAGTTTGATTTATCCACTTTTAGAGCTTAAAATGCATTCTTGCGTTGGTACAATTGCTTTTAAGAGGCAGATAAGTAGTTTGGTGGAGGGAAGCTCCTGCTGTAGGACTTTTCAAAAAGGTTTTTGCCATCTTGGTGTATACATAGTGCTAGAGAGAGGAGTTCAGGTAAAATACCGTTGAGGGATGTTCCTGAAGAGTGAAAGCAGTGTTCCAGAAAGATGGTAGTTTCCAAAGAGGCAACCATATGTTGGCATTTCGGGGGTAAGTTATTTTTAGCAGGAGCCTGAAGGTATTGCAGATGCACAGGGGGTGTATGCAAATAAATTTACAGGTGCATTATGGTGGGGAAAGTTTATAAACATACTACTGTGCTAATAACATTCACTGTCTTAAATTAAACTAATGGTGTGACAGAGAAGGAGGATTTGTTTTCATAATTTTTCTGCTGGTCACAGTAGGACAGAACTGAATTAAATAGCTTATCAAAGAGGAAAAAAAAGTGTTAGACAATAGAAACCACCATCGTTTCTGATATCAGCTTCACTTCACTATGAACAAATAAGAGAAGTGTATCTTGATGGAGGATAGTAAGGGCCTCAGGCTTTTAGAACAAAAGGAGGTGACAGCCATTTTAAAGGAGGTTTTTTGTGTTGCTGTTTCTCTTGGATGGCTGTAAAAATTGGCAGATGCAGGCTGGAAGTCACTGTGTGAAATTTCAGTAGATATTTAATTGAGAAGCAGTTCATAGGCTTTCTTTTTCTTATTTGACTGTCACTTGACTGTTACATTCTCTAAATGCCCATTTAAAAAAGTTCTGTATAGTGCAATTCTGTAGAAATAAAGTAAGTAGGTCAATGTGCCAGTGAAAACTGAGCTTGACTTTGTCTGGCACTTTGCCAATCTGATTTTGTAATTTTAAATGAACAAGCTAGAAAGGAATGTCTGGTGGAGTACACTCTGTATCTTGGCAGTTGTGTTAAGCCAATATACATGCTGAAGTTAAAGAAAATATATATGTCTAAGGAGTTAATTGCCTATGTAGTTTCATGTCCATGACTAACTTGGAATCAGCAAGTTTAGTGGAACTTGTTTCTATAAGCAGAATTCTTCTGTAAATAGCTCCTTATTGTGTCTGCTAAAGCGTATGTATAATAATGTAGGTAATACAGAGATCTATATATTTTAAAAAAACAAACAAAACCCCAAAACAAACAAAACCCAAACCAAACAAACCCAAAACAAAACCAAACCCAAAACAAAACCAAAACCCCAACAAAACAAAAAGAAACAAACAAAACCCCCCCAAAAATCTCGAATTGCAAGCTGAAAAGCCTAAATGTAGCTTTTTGTTCACGGTGACATCTTACGGAGCACAGTGCAGAATTGTCCTGCTTTTTTGTTTGGCAATACTTCTTAAACCGAGGTAGTACCATTCACCTCCTTAGGAAGGTCAGCTTGGACTTTTCTCACCCTCTCTTCTTTGTCTTGCAGTGAGAAATGCACTTTTTGAAGTCCAAGGTATATCTTTGCCCTATGTGAAATATGTTTATAAAATGGGTAGCACAGTTGCAATAACATGTTTAATTTTTTCATATTGCATTAATACTCCAGTGTTTATGGAGGTGTTATTAATTGTATTTTTAACTCTTAATACTTTATCTTTTTTGGAATAGGAATCTCTTGGTAACAGAGTGTGTTTGTTTGTTGTTGTTTCTTTTTTTTAAAAATCAGTTGAATGAGATTTGATTCACCTGATTTTATATCCTAAAATATAAGCAGTTTTAGCATATTCAGGAAGTGTAAATATAGATTTGCATGGGTTTTCCAGTTGGCTTATATACTAAATTGTCATTAATTTGATATGCATAGCTTCTATCAGAATAATTATGCCCTTTTAAAGGGGTGACCTATACTTAATTCATATTTTCATGTATCAAAAGCCCTGGAATCTATGCAAGTTTAACTAGTTTACTTAATTTTCAGACTGCGTGTAGAAAGGGTTTTCCTTTTCTCTGTCTCATTTGCTGGGAGTTGCTGAAGAGAAAGTGAGAGGGAAATGGCATTTTAATTTGTAATTCATAGTTTTATTTACTTTTTTACATTGCATAGCTCTTATGGCTTTCAAAGTAATGGTAATAATAGAACTACCAATATGACTTCCAAGAACAGATTTGTGTCTTCTTAATAAACAGCTAGAAGCATGGGCATCCTGGCAAAAAAAGTCTCTGAGGCAGTCAGAAACTTGTACCTGGCAGCTAAGTGTAGAAATAGCAATTAAAACAAAAAATTATTTTATTTTCTGTAGGGAACAAGAAACAGTACCTAAAGTAAAGTGAAAACAGTAACAGGTTGCTGCATTAACAGGTATTTTAATAATTTTAAAACATCGCTGAATGGCATATAGATGTTGGTTGATGTAAATCCATTTACGTAAATGTAAACCAAATTCTTAAGATCCTGTGCATGTAATATTATTATTATGTTATCTTTTAATTGGTGGGAGGAAAAGTGTGCAAATGATTTCACGTCTAGAATGGTCTTCAACAGAGAAGATAAAAAAGTAGGAATGTTGTTTTGCATCCCTTTAATTTGCTGACCAGTCTTCTGAATGTTTTGTCAGGACTAGAAGAGAATCTGAGAAATGGAGTGATTCATTTGTCTCATGTACTTTGTATGCTGTATGAGATGAAATAAAAGAGGATTAAATTAATTTACAATTCATTTGTGTCTTCAGTATCATAACTGCATTTTTACCAAGACTACTTGCGTAGCTACGCTACTGTAGCTGTAGTGTTTATTTAGGGAGTCAGTAGTCATAAATTTTCTTGATCATGTTCTTATTCGCCACATGATAAAGACCATTTTGTTAAAGATTTCATTTAAATTTAAAAAAAATTAAGTCATATATATCCTTTTTGGGGTTGTAATAAAAATGAAATAAAGGCTTTTAATACAATTTAAAAATTTATCAGTACAGTCTTTTCCAATAATTTCTTGAAACATTTTTATTACTGACAAGTGGTAAGCATTATGTTGAAATTGGGGGGATTTATCATCAAAAATTACAGTTCCTCAGTATGTCATCAATACAGAAACTTGCATTTTGTACAGGGCTGTCATGTTGTTTAGTTTTGCAGGGAGCAGTGAGTTTTATAGGACTCTGATCCGTTTCATGGTTTCTCATTCAAAGCAGTCCACTAATCTTAATAGGGATGTGTGAGAAATGGCAGCAAATGCTGCTTATCAGACAGGAAGAACCAAATAGTCAAGACGGAGGAAGGGAAGCATGTTCTTGTCTTTTGAGGAGATGTAGACAAAGTGATAAAGTGACACTGGTGACGTAAGGGAGAACAAAAAGACTTCCAGCAGTTAGAGAAACGCAATAATTAAGGGCTTCGGCTCCTTCACATCAAGGGGTTGATGCAAAATTAGGAGTCCCTCTGAAAACTTGATAATATGTGGGTTGTGTGGTTCCTAACTGTGCATGACAGGCTCTGTTGTTGTTGAACCAACGCCACTTGGGGATCTGGGGTCTGTAAGTATGTTTAGGCCTCAGGCTGTAGGAGCTGCAGCTGTCACATCCTGAAAAATTGCGTTCTGTCCTGCACTTTTACAATGTTACGGGAACATATATGAATAATGATTTCATTGTTTGTAACACATAATTAGGATTTTTTTTAATCTTTTGCCTTTAAATGACATTTCTTTCTTTAAAAAAATGACCCCATAATGAAATGTTAAGCAAATATGCTAGTGTCATACCTTGAGATTTATATTGCTTTTTTGTGCATATACAGAGGCAGAAGCCACAGAGTAATTGCAGCATTGTAGTGTTCTCTTTGGTGGATTCTGCAGCCTTTAAATCAGAAGGTTAATAGTCCTGATCAGGAGTGAGCGTTGAAACACATGAACACATATGTTGATAAACTTTTTGGAGTCTAGTATAAATTACATGAGGACCTGCTTCTGAAGAAGTAAAACCATCTCATATACTTGATTCGTCTGTGAATTTTGGTTTGATCCTATGACAAGATTGGTAAGGATCTGTCCTGTAAAATTAACCATTAAAATATATATGTATATATACATACCGGAGGTGTTTTGTTAGTAAGGGAGCTTGGAAATCTTGTGTCCTGCTGATTCATGGGGAATGATTTGTCCTAATGAAAGTGTTGAGCACTTTCTCAAGTCACTAAAACCTTCCAAATCAAGCCCTCTCCCATGATCTGGGAGTTTGACGTCAACATCCTTTGCCTTTTCATCTACCTGCGTTTTTCTGTTAGTTGGCTGGACAAGAGACAACAGCTCAGTCTCCAGTTCAGAACTGCCTGTGTGCTGCCTAGACACTGGGCTGTTTGCCCCTGTCTCTGGGTAGATTAAACAAGTTAGCTGAAGATCTGACTTCTCCCACTTTCCCCTCTGTGAGGGCACTAATCCATCACTCTTTACTTCTAGCAGCTGTTTTTTGCAAAACTTGTATCTTGTAGGAACTTTAATCACACAGACTTTTACCTCTTGTTTGAATCTTGAAAATTAATTCAGTTCGAATCAACAGGGAAGGAAGGCAAAATAGGGAGAAATGTGGACATAGAAATAAAATGATGGCACAAGACTTCCTGTTTTAGGTAACTAAGAAATTCTGAAATTAAGTCCTAGCAGCTGGCATTCAGAGACTATATGGTGGGAAAAAAGTAATCTTTCACTTTAGAAAGACAATTTTCAGACCCTTATGAATTTAGAAGGCTTGATATGAGAATAAATTAGGTATACCATAAAGCCCGAAATTAAACAAAAACTTTAAAGGCATTTGATGAGTGTTTGACTTACGATTTTTAGCCACTGGAGACTGGTAATGTCATGGATAATTTTGTATGTGTCTAGCTTTGCTTGCTGAAAAATGCATGTTTTCTAATACATATCTGCATTATGCTTTGTCTTTTTATGAGCTAGAAATTCATACACCAAAAAGTGCACTCATTACACTTTGATGTTAAGGCATTTCAGGTCTCCATTTCATTTTTATTTGGTGTTGGGAATAATGCGTGTCTTGCCCTCGTAATGTTCTGATCTATGACCTGGCTTTTCAGTTCAGGGTGGCTCTGTTTTGAGTTCTTGTATCTGGACAATGGATAAGTCCTAAATATATTTTATATCTGTTAGTTCACATAAAATCTTTGTCCGTACTGCAGAAATTATTGCAATGGAAGTTCACAACACGAAAAAGCTTTTTCCAAAAACATTGCCATTATTTTATCTAATGATGCCATCTCTTGGTTTGCCTCTCACCCCCACAACTGGTTTCCCTTTCAGTACTGAGAGTTTATTTCCTGTCAGCATGGTCTGTTAGTTACCATCATGCCACTTTCAGAAGTTTGTGTTTCTGTGCTCCCTCTGATGCTTTAGCTCTTAGAAGGCTGTGACAGTGCTGTATCCCAGTGCCTCCTTCAAGCAGTGATGGTTATGAGCAGTGGTGGCTTGTGGTTTCAGCGTGCCATCTGCCTGCTTCCTGTTGTGCACTTCTGTACACAGATACCTCTGTACTTGCGCTTCTCTTTGTGGTACATTTATTCATCCTTTCCTTCCTGTGTTTACACTGTAAGTTGTTCAGGGCAAGGTCAATGTTTTTAATCTTTTCAATGTGTGAGTTTAGTATAGGATCTTGGAGTGTGTCTCTGAGATCTTATAGAAATACATAATTTTTGGTTAGTTACTCTATTGCTCCCTTTTCTATGACAAATGTACAGGTGACTAATTGACTAATGAGTATTTTTTCTGACAGTTCAGACCATCAAAGGAAAAAATTATATGATATGATATAAACTAATGAGAAGGGGCTTAAATGATATTATTTTGTTCTGATATTCCTGTTGGAAAAAACTAGTTAAGACTTTAAGAACTCCATAACTGCAAATGCAATCAAACCCCAACACTTAAGCTCTCATTTATTACATTACTAGCTTAAAATACATATATAGTATAAGGTTATTTATAACAAACTCGACTTTTTGATAACTACTGAAGGCTTGAACAGGAAATAAGAACTATTGATCAAAAATAGGACATTATGTCTGGACTGTTTTGCCTAGAGATTTTCTTTGATTTTAATTTTTGAATGTTGTATGAAAGATGTATTTGTCTGTTGCTTAAAGCCATGATTTCTTTTATCTCAACTGGGAATAAAACCAGTAATTTATAAATTCTTTGGTTATTTCAGCTGAAATTTGCATTTAATTTTCATAGCTGTAAGATCTCGGAGAAATGCAAAATACGTGGTAAATGGCAAAATAAGCCCCAAAATTGAATAAATATTTAGTTAGCCTTTCAAAATTGTTTTTCTCTTATCATCTGTATGTGAGATTGTTTGGAAGATAAATACCGAATTGTACTATTTGATGAATTTCATCAAGATCTTCAGTTTACTCAAATTGTAGACTTTCATTTAGAATTTAGAAATAACTTGTAGCGATAATTAGAAGCACTAGCTCTTTCTGAAATAGTGTGTGTTTATTAGTACTTTGTGGCGGAAAAGAAAAAACAGACTTACAGAATTATATTTTCTCTCCATACTACAGACAAATCAGATCATTTCTTAAAGGTTCAGGTTTTGGTTTTTGTTTGTATGTTTTTGTTGTGTTTTTTTTTTAATTCAAAACAGCAAGGGGAAAAATATAGAAGAAACCACAGAGTATGTCTTGTGTAGCTGACAGCGTATGAACTAGGGACAGTAAGTACAAGGAATTAACAGCAATGTGTTTAATAATTATTGATAAATTGGAGAACAAGCTTTAATGAGGTACTTAGGAATAAGTGATTCTGTCAGTAATGCTGTTCTTTTTTTGCTTTGTGTTTTCCATACTGACTGCTTTCTGTAACTTCTCTGAGTTCTCAGTTAGCAGGCAGGGCTTAACTGAAGAATTTTTCACAGCATTTCTGGAAAAGTGTTGTCCACGACAAGAGAGATGGGAAAAGGGGTGCATTGGAACAAGAGCATGAGTTCCTTTAATAACTTAAGAAACTTCATTAGTTTCTGGTTGATTTCAGGAAGTTTTGGCTTCCATTGTAAGGCGTATAGCAGGAACTTCCTCTTGCCATTGGCACCAAATTGCAGCTACAGATCTTGATCTGAGGAAAGTATCCATGACTTCAGTGAGTCAGAAGCAAATGAGCGTATCTCAAAAGGCATTGACTTTGCCAACACGTGTCTGAATAAAGGGAAGAGAAGAGCTGTGCAAATTCTGTCTCTCATGTCCTATCTGCTTGAGTCATCTGAGTCCAGCTGTAGGTTTTCATTATTTAATCCTACTTCCATGAAGCTCAGTGCTGTCATGCTGCTAGGTGCCTGTTGGCTGAGATGTAAGGCACAAACGAGTTAGCAGAGCTAAAGTGTAACGGTGCGGTATGTTCCTTGTTAATGAGTGATAATTGCCGATCTGCACAGTTGAATACTGCCCAGAATAGTTCTTTTTGTTTGTTTGTTTTTCTGAATCAGCAAGTTACAGTTGCCCTCTGCCCCATCTTGTTCCCCAGTGAAAGTTTCTGTTCTCTATTTGTTCTTTGGTGGCTCTTCCTGAACTCTCCTAACCCGCAAGCTCAGTGGTCTCCTCTGGGCGGGTGTTTGTTACTTCTACCCCCCAGCTGACTTCTCTGCAAATTCCAGAGCAGTTGCAGGTGACCATCAAAATATATGACATCTCTCTTTGACAGTCTTGTTGGACAAACATCCAAAAAAGCTGCCAATTAAAGGATTAATACAATTGCTTCTGCAATGTTAATTTATCCTTTTTGGATTTATACAGATTGAAATATTATGTTGTCTGGCACCATCTTTTTCTGTAGAACCATTGCCTCATGCAGTGTATGATGCTCTGGGAAGGAATTGCCTTCCTGGTAGTTCTTGTTTGTGCTTGTCATTTCTTCTGCAGTCTCTGCCTCCTCTCTTGTTTTTACTGAGTAGCTTCCAGAATTGAATATAGAGCTGTTGAAGCTCTAGCAGTCCTTCCATATGTTTCCTTTATAACAATTTGAGGGAATTTGGATAAAAATAGTGCTAGTAAGAGTAATACAAAGGACAATTAAGTGAGCTGGTCAAGCTGAGAACAGCAGGACTTCATAGAAGTAGATCAGAAGATTTGAAACGAGCTTTGCTGTGTTTGCATTTTTGGTATGACTCTTGGGTCTGCATCTGTTCCTGGGGAGAGATTTGTGACTTTTCATAATATGTAAGCAGATTACTTCCATGATGTATGCTCATACCATTTCTCACTTTCGTCTCTTTATTGTGTTCTCTTTATTTATTCAGGCTTTCCAGTACCTGAAGGGAGCCTGTAACATGTAGAGGGACTTTTTATGAGAACGTGTAGTGACAGAACAAGAGAGAGTAGTTTCAAACTGAAAGAGAGTAGGTTTAGATTAGATTTTAGGAAAAAATTCTTTAATTGTGAGAGTGGTGAAGCACTGCAACAGGCTGTATAGAAAAGTCATCCCTTGAACTGCTTAAGGCCAGGTTGGATGGAGCTCTAAGCAGCCTGGTCTAGTGCAAGGTGTCCCTGTCCATGGCAGGGGGGGTTGGAAATAAATGATCTTTATGGTCCCTCTTAATCTGACTATTCTACTATTAAAACAGAAGGATATGAATTTAGATCATAGGTCATATGCAGAGTACTATTTTTATTTTTTCTTATGAGTTTGACCGTCTGTTTGTGATACTTTTGGAGCACCATTCATGCCACAGAGCTGGTAGTCCTCATTCCTGCTGGTTTGTAATTTGCACAAGGAAATAATTTATTTTTGTTTTATCCCCCACCAGAAGATTGTTTTGTTTGCCATTCTCTATTAGGTGAGGCTGGACAATAAAACTGGTCTAATTTATCTGTTCTACTTTTTTGCCCTTCTACAGGCATTTTTAATTAGAATGGACGAGATAGTGTCTTTATGTGTAGAAAAAACCCAATAAAAGTCAGTATGTAAGCTGTTAGTACCTGTTAGAAAGGAGTAAGACATTAGTGGTCTTTTTCTTTTTTTTTTTTTTTTTAAGTAAAAGTAATATGTACGTTATATAATAGTAAAAAATACTGTTGTACGTTATGTGAAATTGTGACTGGGTCAAACTGCCTTCATTATTAAGGTCTTTGTTATCTGCACTGTCCCATATCATTGCCTTTTACACTGGCGATATTTTCTTTTGCTATGTTAGTTCATGTATATGTCTGCTTTTGTTAGAGGGTAGAGGATCCACAGCAGAGAGACTTTACCAGTTGCTGGTCATTGGGAAGAACAGTGCAGTTGTGCAAGTAACCTATTTCTCTAAAATTATTTGGCTTTCTAGTACTTAAAATATCTTACTGCAGAGGGCAGTTTCTGTTTTGGAGTTCTGCAAGGGTTTACAAATTTTCCAAGTTTTTTTTGTCACTCTGGCAGCTGCAAGGTGGAAATGCTCCATTCCTTGGCAAAAAGTAAATGTCAGTCTGCACTGTAAAGACACCATCTAAGTGGACAGGGAGAGGTAGTTCTGCTTTCCTCAGAGAAGTCCAGTCTGAAATCAGCAGAGCTCATGGGCAGGTCATCTCTTACCCTCCAGTCCTAGAGATGTGGGGCAAGAGGGTGTAACCAAAAGGCGGGAAAGGAGACATTCTTGTCAGTAACAGCAAACTGGAGGTTGGCTTGACCCGTCTCATCAAATTTCACTATAATTTAGGTGCTCTGAATCGCCTCTGGAAGAGTCTGCTTATGTCTGAATTACTCTGAAAGCTTAAGGAGTTTGTCCATCTGAATTATATACCTAAAGTTAGACCCAGTAAGTACTCCCTACTGGTAGTCAAATCCTACCTGTTTTGTTGTTTCATTAACTGACAGACATTTTGTAGCAGTGATTTATGTAGTTGAATGAATTGAGCGCCGCTTGCAACTTGATATTCACTGTGAATTTGAATGTTAGTATGGTGTTAAATTACCCTGCTTTAATATGAGAGGGCTTCTTTTTAGGATTAGTGGCTTTTCCATTTTGCTTTTTCCTTCCAAACTTTTTGAAAGCAAAAATGTACTTTGGAATTTAGCTAAAAACTTAGCTGAAATCTTACTCTGGGACTTTTTTCTCAAATAGTAACTTTAAAGCTTATATATGTATCTTGTTTTATACAATGCTACTTGAACTCAAAGGATAATAGTCAAGTTGGTAAACATGTTCTTGTAGTTCAGATATAAACAACCCTACCTGCTGTTTTTAAAATGTTTCAAAACCACTTTTTAAAGAGTTAATAACGAATTTTTTTAATACATATGCATTTTAGGGACATGCTGATTCATGGTTTCTGGTTTACCCACCTAATCTGCAGTTTGAGTTAAGCTGTTGCTAATAGACCGATTGTAAATAAGTTTAATTGATTACAACATTACATTAACAATTGTCATTTTGCTTTGATCAATTTTTTTTCCAGTAAGATTTAATAATTTTACAGTTAAAATTGTGTTTATATTGGTATGGTTGTAAATCCTACATAAGTTTAATGACATTTCCCTGTTTTTGAGCGAATGTCAGCATTATATGCTGTTGTTTGCGTGAAGAAGAACTCAGCTGTTGTTGCTTTTGACAGTATGGTCGTTTGATGCCGCTTTTGTGGGTAAATTAGTTTTGTGGAATCTGGGGAGAAAATTCTGCTAATGATGCTGTGTTTAAGTTGGGCTAGAGAGGAACGTATGACAGTGTGTACTCTTAGCTGTATGACACCATGTATAGCTTATATGTACCATCAAATTATATATTATATATCATGGTTCTGGTGACCCTGTTTAACCATTGCTCATTACCATAATGGATTATGTCTTCACAGGCACAGTTAGTGGATCTGAAGTCTGAATTGACAGAAACACAGGCAGAGAAAGCAGTATTGGAGAAGGAAGTGCATGATCAGCTTT
Organism: Formicarius rufipectus; assembly: GCA_013399695.1. Taxonomy (NCBI): domain Eukaryota; kingdom Metazoa; phylum Chordata; class Aves; order Passeriformes; family Formicariidae; genus Formicarius; species Formicarius rufipectus. The sequence goes on along the minus strand of VXAU01004743.1, from coordinate 129,554 downwards.
TGCAACTCCATGCTGTGCAGCTTCAGCTACATGCCAAGACTGGTCAGAGTGTTGATTCTGGGGCTATTAAGGCAAAACTGGTGAGTATGGTGGCTTGAATGTAGGATTATGTTATTCTTTTCTCTCTCCTGACTGAAATTCTTCCTTGGAAGGTGTTAATAAGCTCATTACAAATTTTCATACTGAAAATGTTAACTTTTTCTTTTTTAAATATCATTTATGGTTAGTTGTTAGTCACTATTAAAAATAACATGAATAATGTCAGAATAAAGAATTAGAATTTAAAGAGTTTTTTTTACATAAGCAGTTTTTAGTGTTTTTTTAAAGTAAAAGAAGAAAATACTTAGTGATTTATAAAACTTTGCTGGAGACTGAAGTTGCAAAATATAATAGTTTCCAATAAGCAGATAGAACCACATTTTCACAGATTCTGCAAAAAAAAGCCCAAAGTGATATGTCTGTTGTTTTTATTGTAATAATAGTGAGAATGGGATTGATTTGCCATCCAGAAAGAGGGAGTAGATAGCAGTAGGTCACAGTCCTCTCTCTGTGGCCATTCTTTCTCTTTAAGAGTGCTGCGGATGCATTGATGGTGCCGTCCATTGCTACATGAAACAGACTGTTGTAAAAGAACTCAATAAACCACTGGTAATCTCGTACGCTGTGTTTCTTAGAAACTTAGTCCTTTACAAAGGCCACCTAAAGTTAACAGTAATTAATCTGGGCAATTAGGTGGCATTGACTGACAGCCAGATCCTAGTCTGCCCTGTTACTGGCCACAGCACAAGTTCAGGCTCTAATACTAAGATTTTGTAAATTAGAAAAGTAGTAGTGTAGAGATGTGTTTTCTAACTGTTGACATGAATTCAAGTCTATCACTTTTCTAAAGTTGCTTCACAGATGGGCTGCAAATACCTAGTCCCAGCATATGTGGAATATTAGATTAGTCTTTTCTGCTATTTTTTCCTCTTAATTAATGTATAATAAAACACGGTAATTGACTATAAGGCTTAAAGGGTGTCTAAGCTAATCACTGGATAACAGGAATCACCCAAATTCTTCTGTTTCAGAACCAAAAGCTGTAATTGAATTAGAGCTGTCTTCCTAGGGCTACATACTTGTATATTCAGTATAAGAATAACATTTTCTGGATTGTCCATACATACTTTATCCTCTACTGACTTACAGCTTAAATATGATGAAGTTTTTTTAGAGCTGTGAATAATTTTTATGGCTTTGTAAATAAACCTTAGTTGAATATCACCAGCATTTTGTAAATATTAGGCTACAAGTTTACATGTAGCAAATTTTTAAAGTCAGTGCATCACTGAGTGATTTTGGTCCCCAAATTTTATTAGTTAGACTTAACTTCTGAGTGACATAGTAATACTTTTAACCTCTTGATTCCTCCTTAGCTTGTTATAAACAATGGCTAAAGATATATTAAGTCTCCATACTGTTGACAGCAGTTTTCTTCCCACAGAAGACAAGAAATCCATTTTTACTCTACATTGTTTCAGATTTTATCTGTGTTGTAATGGAAGCTTAGACTGATTCTCTTCTTAATTTCCATTAGTTTTTCCTTTTTATAAACACCAGGACTAATCTTCTGAGTTTGCTTTCCTTTACCTTTAGGGAATTCATAATTTTTATAGACAGAAGCTCAATTTTAAACTCTTCTACATAAAGAAACATATAAAGATCTATGAAGCTAGAACAAGCAAAACTGAGGCTACTTAAATGACAATAAAATAGGAATTTTGGTATTTGGGTAAATAAAAACTGTTGTGCTGACCTTCTGGCAGTCAGAAAACCTCTGTGGGCAAAAAAGGACTGTGTCAACAGAATATGTAATGAGGAAATAAAGTCCTTTGCTAGTTGACTTTCTGCTTTTTTTGAGAAACAGACACTCTTCTTATGTATGTTGACTCATTGTGAATGTATACTCTGTATACATTTATCTGTATGTCTGTAAAATTGTACATAGTGGTAAACTAGGACATTTTAAAATGCTGAGATTACTAAGCAGTTGATAACAGGTGGTCTAGGCCAAATACGGTTTTAGGAGTGGTGATTCTCAGTCCAGTCTCAATAACTCTTGCCTTCTAAGAGTTTGAAATTGCTTAGTTGATTTTTTTTTTCTTGAGTTTTGCAGTTGATACACCTTTTCTGATACTTCTTCCTCTCCTTTATGTCTCTCTTGTAATATGTATTTTGTTGTTTTTCCTGAAAGGAATCTATTATCTGTATAACAGATGTTACAATACAGAATGGATTTTTTGTGATACCTGCATGTATGTTGCATTATCATGCTATTCTTTGTAGAGTTTCTTGGTATTTTAGGAAAAAATACTGTTTTCAATACTACAGTAGGGCTGTGTTTGTAATAAGATTTTTAATAATTTTCCCTGCAAAATACCAAAATTGTTCCTAAATACAGTTTTAACTGTGTTTATTCTTTATGCCTTCTAATAAAATACACAGTCTACTGGTGAATTTCTTTTGGAGTAAGTAACATATTGTTGCATTTTGTTGATGTTCCTATTGCCTGTTTCTCTAATTATAGAACTCTTTTCTTCTGTCTTAAGTCTGTCCTTTCTGTGGATGAAATGGTAAGTATACTGATTGCGATTATTTTTTTATGTTTAAGCAGTGCTTTTGTTTTGTGCAACAACTTATATATGTTGGCCTCAGAAACTGGCAAAACAGATCTGGCTTGTTCTTTCTTCCGAAGAGTTGTCAACATGCTGTCTAAAAAATTTCCTTTGCATTTTGATTTTTCTTCTCTAGATGTGACGTACTCTTTCCTAAGTCTGTACGTGTTTCTTATTATTGCTACAGCTAATTTGGGGTGATACCTGTCAGCTTGACATTCTGAAAGACTGTTCTGGCAGTTTCTCAAAGAAAGGTTAAGGTGCTACACAATTTCTAAAGCATAGACACTATACACATCTCTTAAGTGTAAAATTAAGTATTCTGCATGTTGTATTAAAAAAATGCTGTCAACTTTTCCTTTTTTCCCCTTTTCTCGCTTCTTTTTATGGGTCTGATTTAATATGATTTAATGGTTTGTGTAACAGCCAAAAGCATATAAACACAGTAATACATAGATAGGAAGAAAAAGTGAAGCAAAGGTGACTTTTATCAGTTTTTCACCGTGATAGACTTGAAAGGTTTTTAAACAGCATTTCCACTTCTATTATCTTACATACTTCATTATCATCACTCAGTGTTTGCTTTTTGAAAAGCCATGGGATAGCTGGTAACTATAAGCTTTGATCTTCAACCCTGCAGTTGCATTTTTGGTTGGTTTTTTTAATACTACCAAGTGAAAAGACACTTTCTATTTTCAGAACCTCTGCCATGCTGTGAACACTAGAAAACATGAAACTCTTCTGTAACTTCTTTGATCCCTTTAAGCATTTTTGAGATTTTTGTCACATCTCCTGACAGTCATTTAAAACATGTTAGTACATATTAAGAAATTCTATATTGCAAACCTTCTGATTTTTTTCTTTTAATTCATATGTTGATCAGTTGGAGACAGTCCAGATAATAATGGCTTCTGGGTATGATTTTGCACCTCAGTCATAGAGCAGTAATCATAGTAATGGAGAAAACAGGGAGAAAACACTTCTATGGGATTGCACTGTTAGTTTTATTTTAGGTGTAACATTTAAAATGCACGACAAAAGTGATTCTACTTAAAAATGTAACATTTGGCTTTCTGTTTAATTTTAATTTAAATGGCAAACCAAATTCAGAGAAAATCAATGGAAAATTTCTATCTTGCTGAGAGTGTTTAAGCTGTCTACTTTGTATAAATACAGCAAAATGTACTACATGAAATTTGCTAGTGAAATCAAATATCTTGGAGCACTTCAGCAATTCACTTTTCTGAGGGAGATTGGAATATCTGTCTTAAACTCTTGTCTTTGTCTTTTTATATTTGTCAAATAAAAGATATTCTAAAAGTGAGTATGTATAAAAAACAGGTAACCTATACTATTTAGAGCACCTTGAGGCAAGATTAGCAATATGTACATAGTTAACAGGAGCACTCTACCTGTGTATGGACTTTGCAACTGCTGTAAAACAGGTGTTAAGCTTTAACTGTGATCCTTCTCCTTGCCAAAGTGTGTGGCAAAGGCAACACAGCACGATGGCAGTCTCAAATTCTTGTAATTGAAGTTCCTGTGATTTGGCTGCTGAGAGTCGCTGTGAATTAAACCCAAGACCAAAGTAATAGTAGAAAGAATTGATGTAATCTTAGAAACTACTATTCTGGAAAGGTAGATTAGTCAAAATTCTTTGCTTAGGAGTGATCCTGCAGTTCAGAAAGAGATTTGCTGAACAGAGTCATTCTCACAAGACAACCCCCCAATCCAAAGGCCAGAGACCAGAAATTGCTTTATGTGATGTGTTTTCCAGTGGAAATTACAGGAAGTGAAATGCCTGTGATTTCAAGCAGTCTTTGTGCTGCTCCTATGTGCACTATGCTAGGCAATTCTTGGCCAAACATATACATAGGTGTAATGTACACTATTCATCTAACCTGATAGAAGTATTTAACAGATAAGGGAGATAGTAGAGTCCATCAAATTCAAAACTAACTTTCTGGCAAATAGCTATAAATGCTTAGATATACCTGTTGTGAAAATAACTGTCTCTGGAAGGACCAACCTGTCGTAATTTCTTAAATGTAGTAATATTGACCATATTAATGGTTTTATATCCAGACTTGGAATAGTGAATAGCATATTCACAATTTGATAACAGATTTGTCTTGCCAGTTCTGTAAAATTTTGTATCTGTCCTGTTGCTTCTTTAGTAGCACTTCCTAGTTCTATTTGTTTAACAGTGTCAATGATAGAGAGCAGGTTTTTTTGAGTACTCTAAATTTAGTCTTCAAAAGTGCATTATGGTGAACTTAGTTTTTATTGCTGTTTCAGTTGTCAGCCATTTTTGAAAGGAAACAGTGTTATATATCCCGTGTCGCTACTACTTTCCTGTTTCCTATTTGCAGTGTCAGGTTTTCCCCACTTTGTAAAAGGGATACAGAGTAAGATAAGAAGATAGAAGTATTCAAACCCTCCTTAAAGCATTTTGTAGATTAGCAATCTGAGCATACTAATTCCTTTTGCTTCAGTGCCCTGGGTATCAGAAAAGGTGGTGACTATGCAGTTCTTGTGCATTTATGATGGAACACTGTGGGACTAATTTATATTCTCATAATTCCCTTTTCAGAGGGCAGGACTTAAAATGTGGTTTTAATGTGGGTTTTGGTTTTGTTTTGTTTGTTTGTTTTTTGACAGAGCTATTTTGCACTAATTTTGTCAGGGTGGACATCTTCATATGTAGAATTTGTGGCCTTATTTATCTGGTCTTCAGACTCTTAATTTGAAAATGTCTCTTGCTGGACATTTCTTCATTGTTTGCATGAAAATAATTTTCATTTTAAGGACACATGGACTTATAAAATGTTTACTTGACATCATTGTCATCATCATAATGTCACCATCATCATCAAATAGTTAAAGAATATGGTCAAATTGAAATATTTAGTGGTTTTATAGTTACTCTTTAATATTAAAAATAGTATTCTTTAACTTCGAAGCTTCCATTTGCAAGACAGGAAAAAGTAAGGATGATTTTGCCACCTTTGTATAGGATGCAAGCCACTAGTTGTAGTGCCAGAGTCCTTTCTCTGTTTTGTTTTTTCTGCATGCATGTCTTGTACATAGGAGAATAATTTCAAGATTGTGTATGCAGAAACAGTGCTCTTTCATTATTAACTTGGATGTAAACATTCCAACATATTTTCCCCTTCTTTTTTTTTTTTTTTTGTTTGGTTTGTTTGTTTTGTTGTTGTTGCAAAGGAAAGAGAACTTGAAGCTAACAAGAAAGAAAAAGTGAAAGAAGCTCAACTGGAAGCTGAGGTGAAGTTGCTGAGGAAGGAGAATGAAGCCCTTCGTAGGCACATAGCTGTGCTTCAGGCTGAGGTTTATGGAGCAAGATTAGCAGCCAAGTATTTAGATAAAGAGCTAGCTGGAAGGTATGTGAAGTCAATCTATGTCCTTTAGCATGAAATGTTCTTTGTTGTTGTTTTCTTCCTTTGCATCCCCAGAGGCAGGTTCAAAGTTAAGACTAAGTAAGAGAAGTCTTGCATTTCCAGTTCATTGAACAAAAGGAAGAAACAAAGTCCTCACAATTTTTGCACTAATTGCCATGCTGACTGTGTGCTGTAGCCACATGAAGTGTCTGAGTTCTACAGTGCTCGATTTTTCCGTGTAATACAGCGCATTGTTTTACTCTTTTTGTCGCTGTGTAGGGTCCAGCAGATTCAATTACTGGGCCGAGATATGAAAGGACCTGCTCATGACAAGCTGTGGAATCAGCTTGAAGCAGAAATACACCTTCACCGTCACAAAACTGTTATTAGAGCTTGTCGAGGTCGGAATGATCTAAAACGGCCAATGCAAGCACCACCAGGTCATGTAAGTTGAAAAGATGAGCCATTCTTCCATATTTCCAGCATTTTTGGGAAGCAGACATGAGTTACTTTATCTTCATGGTTGTTTTCACTTTAATATTGTCTTCTTTCAAATGTGTCTTGTAAATACATAATTCTTTTGTATGCTGAGGGACAGTTCCATACCGAATAGCTTATCCCTATAAATGACAGGAAAGATGATAAAATTCCTTTGACTTACCTAGGAACTCTCAGTCCTGTTGAAAACTGAGCCTCTGCTATGTGTGTTTATGACTATAAATTTAATAGCAGAATTTTGTAGCCTAGGTTTCAAAATGTAGAGCTAACTTATCCACGAAAAACAATAACATTTTTAGGATTAGATTGAACTGAAGTCAATTTTAGATTTTTTTTACAGGCCAGTTAATTTGATACTGTAAAATAATTCTTTATTGTTCTTTTTTTTTCCCCTTATAAAACTGCTTTTAAACAGCATTTCACTGTGGGTATCTTTGGTAGAACTGAGCCAACATGGCATAAGTCCTGTTAATCACCCCAGTGAATAAAACCAAACATTTTCAGGAAAGTGCTTTGCTTTGCTTTTATCTGTTCTAAATGCATTAGCTGGTCAGATGGATCTTACTGCTTGTGTTGCTAATTGCATATAGAATATTGGTGGACAAATATGTGTATGTGTGATTTTAAGACTATATATAATGTCATCAGTGACTTCACAAAAGCAAAAAACAATTTATTTAGTCTCACTTTTATGTTCATTGGCTTTTGGTGTGGTTTATTTTTATTACAAAAAAAAAGAAAACAACAAAAAACCCCCAACAAAACAAAACCTGGAGCAAGCAACATCTACCTTGGGACTGTGGTACATCTTCTGTCATTTGGTTAGTTGTAAGTTTACATTGTATAATATTTCAGCAGTGATCAGCATTTCTTCAGGTAGCCCCTTTATATTTTTAATACGTGCCTGATTTTCTTCTTTTGAAGTTAAGTTGTGCATCACTCAGCACTAAAATAAGTTAAATAATTATTCTCATCAGGGGTGCATAATGGGGAATCTTCTCTGATCTCATATCCTTTCTGTAAAGGGGCGCTGTAAGTTTGTCTTGCCTGGAGCTAGCCTAAACTCTGTTGCTCATCAATTGCCCATAACATAATTAAAAAACCCCAAAATACTGAAATGCATCAGTTTTTAGTTCACACATTTATGTTGTGCTATGTTTATTTTTTATCAAACTAGGATCCTGATGCCTTAAAGAAGAGTCAAGGTGTTGGTCCGATCAGAAAAGTTTTGCTAGTTAAAGAAGACCATGAAGGACTGGGCATTTCAATCACAGTAAATATTTGCATTTATTTTCAGTGACACAGAAGTCCTACTTCTGTAAAATATGTGGGTCAGTAAATACATTGTTAGAACACATGAGAAAAGCATACACAAATCAATATCTATGGTCATAGAACTTGAAGACTCATTTTGGTAGATTAGAATATGGATAATTGCTGCTTCATGTCAAACTTACAATTTTGAGTTACATTTAGGGAATAGACACTTTCCAGTGTGGCTTTCAGGTGTGATAAATGTGTAGAAGAGCAGAAGCCATCTGAGATCTGACTTCCAAAGTTTAACTGTTGTGATTATAACTTTTTCTTCTGAGAATTGGTGTTGGCATCTCACACCTAACAAGAATTGTATAAGCTTTTTACAACAAATTTTTAAAATTTTGACTATTATACTTTTATTCTAAATAGTACCTCTGTTTCTTGCAAGTCAATATCGTGCTTAATAGACCTTTTGTAATGAGGTTTTCAGCTTTTCCTCAGCTTGTCTGTGATTTTATAGTATTATTATTATTCAGAATTGTCTCCTTTGACTCTTTCAGTACATATTTGAGATGTTCCATTCTTTTGTGAGGAGAAGAGTTAAGGGAAGCATCTCATGTGTTCTTCTTTAAGATTCTTTTTGTCTGAAGAATTTCTAATTTTTTAAAATAGAAGTTGAAATAAGCACAATAGGAGCAATTAGCTGAATGTTGATTTTAAGTTAAAGTTAAATGTCAGTTAAATAAAGTTTACTTTTTCTTGTTTGTTTGTTTGTTTGTTGTTTTGTTTTTTAAATAGGGTGGGAAGGAGCATGGTGTTCCAATACTGATCTCTGAAATCCATCCTGGACAACCTGCTGATCGATGTGGAGGACTGCACGTTGGTGATGCTATTCTGGCAGTAAATGGAGTTAATCTAAGAGATGCCAAACATAAAGAAGCTGTAACTATTCTTTCCCAACAGGTCAGTTGGGACCTGTTACCCACAGGCACATTTAAGTGTTCTGCCTGTTGAATTACCTTGAATTTTAATATTTACTGTTAAGCACAGTGTAGTGCTAAGCTATAGTGATTCCTGAGGCTATGTCACCTCACACTTAATCCTCTTATGTGGGCCCATACTAGTCCAGTTAAACACGTGTATTGGGTAATGATTCTTCCATAAGGCTGATGGAAATCAGTTTCTTACCTTGCCCCATGGAAATAATTTAGTGACATGTGCTTTACTCTTTTATGACTGAACAGCTCCAGCCAAACAATGCATCTTTGTGGTCTAGAATCTACTTCCTGCCTTACTTCCCATTTTCAGACAGTTAACAGATGTGTCTAATTTGGCAGAAAGCTTCCTCATTAGAAGTCACTGTTTGAAATGTATTGGAATTTATCTAAGAAATTCAGATAATTTTATAAAAAAATGAAGCTTAGCTATAGAGCTATACTGCCTTAGTCTGTAAAAACTTAATTCAGATACATATCCAAAGTATGCAACACAACTGTGTGTTTGCAACAGTAAAACCTATTTCTTTTAACAACCTAGCTCATCTTGGTAATCCTACTTGGTAGCTGTGCAGTGGTAAATTTGTAATTTTTGTTGCATTTTAGAGAGGTGAAATTGAATTTGAAGTAGTATATGTTGCTCCAGAAGTTGATTCGGATGACGAAAATGTAGAATATGAGGATGAGAGTGGACACCGTTATCGTTTGTATCTTGATGAATTGGAAGAAGGTGCAAATTCAAGCACTAATAGGAAAGATACAAATGTGGATGTCAAACCTTCACAAGGTAAACCTTCTAGAATGTGTTACATGCAGTTTAATTCTCAATATGCAATCCAATTTCTGGAAAACACTCTTTTTATATTCATTGTAAAATTAATCTACTGTCAATTCAATTAACCTGCTCGTAAGCTGTCAGCTCTGGTGGTTGGTCCCTCACTGTTTGGCCTGATTTACTTAGATATGACTGAATTAACTGAATTAATTTATGGATTTTTTTCATGGACATTTTTTCCCAAAGGTTGAAATCCAAATTTTTTCCTACCTTTTCCTGCCTCTGGTCTGAGTAGTTAATTTCCCTTAACACTTCATGTTGTTGACTTCTTCAGATATATTTTTTAAATCAGAGAGGTAGAGAAACAGTTCCCTTTTTCCTACCGTACTATGTTCTGCTAAAAGATGCTTAACTTTAATTTTAGTAGTCATTTCAGTTCGCTTTCTAGTTTCTGAAATAAGGATCATTGATCTGTCCTTCCCAAGATTGCTTCACTGCGTTAAATGATTTTTCTTTTTATCTTGCAGTGTTTGATAAGAAGCTAAGTATTGATGGACATGAAAATGGAGACCTGGGAAACTCAGTTGAAGCATCATTAGAGGACACTGCACCCAAATTAGCCCGTTCTGCTGAGTCTTTATCCTAAGAACAATCAATCAAAAAAAAAATAACTGGACAAATCCCATCTTTGGGAGCAATTGATAATCAATATCGACTGCTTAAAGTTGCATATACTAGAATAGGTAGTAAAAGGATGGTTAAATGTCAAGAGGAACTGTATTACTATTGCCTGGAAAAAAGGCGGTTACCTCAGGGCTTCATTGTGAGCAATTCTAAATGTGGAAAACTGTCTTTTGCGTGACACACAGTAGTTACCTAACACACAGCATGTGAAATGAATTTCTTTTACTAATAAAAGAATAATCCACCAAAGTGTGGGATTTCTAAAATTAATAACCTCAATACGTTCCAGTTTTAATCTCATTGATGTCCCTAAGGAAGTAGAATGATAAGTGGCCAGCTTCATTTTGACCCTTGGATATTTTAAAGGGACAACTGATGTTCAGTTTGATGTGAAACATGCTTTAACTCTAGAAGGATGAGAGGGGGAGCTGTTCCATTGCATTCCTGAGTTTTGTATTTAAGATTTTTTTTTCTCAGAATAGTAAAGACCAGAGCTTTTATTTGAACAAAGACTATCAAATAGGCAATGGTGTACTTGCTAATCATGATCCTTCAGCCCATGATAATTTTATGAGTGAGATTTTCACAATTGTTTTAATTTAAATCCACCACCGTTTGTTCCATTTGAAACTTGCTTCGAAAGTATTTAAACAGAGCATTACAGGTTTTGAAAACTGAAGTTAGATTAAAAATTACTCACAATTATGTGGGCCCTTTGGTATTTTTTTTCTGAGCATCATCAATTTAGTGTTTGTTTTTGAATAGTTATGATTACTGCTAGTGCGGAGCAGTTAGAGTTGGTCGTTATTAGCTTGATCTTATGAAATGCTCAGTGCTTTTGATGGGTACTGAACATATTCATTTTACATTAAAATAATCCTTAAATAATTGGAAATTGAGTGCACAGTACTTTACAGGAGGTGCTCAGAATGACACTGTGTCTGGCCCTATCCGTATTATGTTATGGCAGTCGTATTAACCTGTAATTGTCTTAGTGTTGAAACAAAATGTTACTTCCTTTGTGAGAGCAGTGTATCTTTAAATAGTTTCTGATTGGTGTCCATCTAAAGGCCCACAGCGTGGCTGCAGACAGGAATGTTGAGGCTGGTGCTTGACCAGTGTCTTACACTGCATTTGTAGGTCTGTTTGAGATGTGCAACACACTCCACAAGCAAGCTCTACATTGTCATAGCACTATGATTTCGGCATGCAGTGCCATTGTTCCTGCCCACTGCTCTGCATGCTGTTGAACTGTAATGTGAAAAGATTTTGTACATTGAAAGAGGAACTAATGTGTAAAAGGCATCTTTGCAAGTGGTACTGTGTAGGATGTACATACATAAGAAAAACCTCAAAGGCCTTTAGAGTAACATCAACTAATCTTACGTTCTAAATTGTGATGTAGAACACAGTTACTTTGTCTCTCCTAGAAGCACTATATATATATATGTTTATAGAAAAAGCCTAAAAATGTATATACTTTATTCAAAGATTTTGCTATTTATAAATCCCTTAACTTCGCTATTTACACAATAGTTTTGTGTGTGTGTGTGCGCGCATGAGTTCCACTTAGTGGAATAACATTATTTGGTTCATTTTTTATAATAGTCTTTGGCATACAGCATACCGTTGAAGGTTTTTAAAATAGGAAAGGCAGTACAGTTTTCACTGAACAGAAACCAGTATTTAAAAATAAAGTTGCGTGAAGAAGAAACAGGTCCCAAGGCATGTTTCTTTTTCTGAAGCTTCAGAAACTTGAGAACACATTGGCTGTGTGTTAGCAGATGAATCTACTGCCAGAACTTTGCTTGAGTAGCTCTGGGAAACACACCAATATGGATGCAGAGTGCAATCTGAAACTGTCTGTGGCCTGGAACACTCAATGTCCTCTCTGTCAGGAAGGATAGTTCAAAGCTAAGAAGTGGTCATCTTGTCTTTGAAAATCACGGCTGTATGAAATCTTGCTGCAGTTCTAAGAAATTAGACTTGTCCAACCAGTCTTGTAACTTTTTATAAAGGCAGTAAATTTGCCTGTACAGTTTCTCTTTATTTGAGGGAAAGGTGAAATTTTTTATTTATTTGTTCTTTGTTACTTCTTGGCACACCATATTTTTCATTTAATACATTTGAACAGTTTTAGCTTGAAGTGGGGGAATGTTTCTGGAGTTGTTTTCCTAAGAGTTCTTGTCCACCAGTTTTACATGATGTTGTACTCTCTTCTTCATCTGCTGTACCTTTCTCTGCTCCCATCTTGTCTGTTTTTAAATTATACTAGAGCAACAGAGGGAACATGATTAGGAGTAGGTGAATCAGGTAGCAGTCAATTATCACCAGATTTGCTTCCTGGCAGTTTTTACAATATTTGTTTAGAAAGCCTTGAATGGGAGGATTTTGCTCAGACACTACAGTCTGTCTCCATGTACTCTGTACTTCCTACCGGCTGATCTAACATACTGGTTTCTTTGTAATCATATTGAGATACTTAGAGATTAATATTTAAACTGAGAAATGTTTTGCAAGTTGAGATTTCCAGATTGAATAGACAAATGTGTATTCTTCCCTTTGACTGGAAGACTCAGTCCTGCTGATTCCCAGGGGTTGAATGAGTTAGACTTGGAAGAATTTCTGAGGAAAGTCAGTGTTCAGACTTAGTTTTTATTTTTTAAAGTGTAAAATGGTTTACTTGCGTGTGTATATATATTTTTACTTAAAAAATAAAATAATATTCTAAAGATAATTTTGCAGGTTTTTTTTTTAAAGTGGATAACTCCTTGCCTATTAAAATTTTCAGTAGGACAATTGTGTTTTAAGCTAAAGGTGGACAGTGTTGGCATCTGGGACCATTGTTAATTAAAAGCATGTAAGATAAGGAAAGTGCTTTATGGCAATAAATTTATGTCTGATCAAAGGCTATATGTAGTATTTCCTTTGTAGAAGTGTATTCTTGGCAATGAAGAGGATTTGTATCCATCTCAATATGTGTTAATCCACAGTTGTATCAAACAAAATTCAGGTGTTTATTGTATTTATCCATAATTACACCATGGGTTACTCTCATTTCTGTAGCAGATAGAACATTTTGCAAAAAATGTATACATCTAGTGAAACTGAATATATTTTTATTAGCCTGCAAATAAATATACTCTTCTGCATTTCAGTGATTTCTGCACCTAATTCAGACTTGTATTTGTCTTCTCTTTTTATATATAAAAAATACCCAACCCTGTGCGTGGTCTTTTTCTGTTAAACATGTAGTCCTCACCTGGCCTAAAAGCTATTACGGGGTAATCCAAAACTGCATAATGTGAAGTTTGACTAATCCAGTGCTGGGCAGCAATGGTTAATTTTTTTGAAAGAGTTATAGGGCCTGCCTGTCTCAAGTTTCATTGAGATTCACTTTCTGCTGAATGTTTTTCAGTTAAAAAAAAAATTGTATTTTCTGACTATATAATAATACCATAAATATTCTGAAGCCCTTGACTAAGAAGGCCCATAAAGACACAGACCTGTCAAAGGATTAAGTCCTTTGGGTAACACTGGATACTGCCTTCTCTCTCTCTTTTTTAGGTTGATTGTTTCCCATGCATTATGAATAGTAACTGTATTCTGAGTTTTCCACTGAAGTTACAAAAATTTAAGTTACAAGTTTTAGTCCTGACACTAAGTTCTTTTGTTCAGATTGAAGTGTCAGTTTTGTGGTTTAAATTGTATTTTAAGAGAAATAATCTTTCATCTACACTTGAGTAGTTGTCTTGACCTAAAGCATCATCTGAATGAATGGAGAGCTCAAATGAAAGTCTGGTAGCTGTGTAAGTAATATAATTGTGGTATTACTTAAGGACTTATTGAGAGTGTGTAAGTTGAGCGTAGAAAACTGTGAGCGTAGGAACTGTCTCAATAGACAAGGCTGAGTCATATTGGATGAAAATAGGTATAATGTGGAATTGGTGAGGGCTAGAACTATCTATTTTTAATCTAAAATTTTTAGAAGGGTTCAGATATGGGTGACTTCAGCAGATGGAAGAGGGAAATCAGGGAAATCTTGCTTGAGTTGTCATAAAGCAAGGAGAGGAATAGAGGCAGCTATGAATGAAAATGAGAATAGAGGAGAAAGAAAACTAATTTTTTATATCTCCTGGGGTCAAGAAAGATCATTCAAATGTTCTTTATGTCCCAGTGCCTTACTGAAGGATCTCAGAGGCTGCTCCCAGTGACTGGCCACCACTGTTGTCTGCATTTTTCTTCCAGAGATCCACATGTGACAGAAGAGAAGCATGTCCTAACTTAGGATACATGTAAGAAGTCTGGTTTTGCTGGTTAAAACCTCAGCTCAGCGACCTGAAAAAAAAAAAAATTGGCTAAAATATTTTAAGTTTGCCTTTACAGGCTTGAAATGATACTACAATAGCTGAAAAATACTGCAAACTTGTCTAGTGTGTCTTTTCCAACGGGATGCAATTTCCGATTATTTAGAAGTTTCACAGTTGGAAGGAATGTGGGAGTTGAGAAGTGGAAAACGTGCTGACTTAGAAATACTCCTTTGGATTTTCTTTTCTCAATGAGGCAGCTCTTGCTTCTTACACTTCAGAGTAGCCTTGCCCTAGCTGGTGTACCCCTGCTTCAGACATACTTTGGTATCTGCTCTTCGTGCCGGCTCCTGTGCAGGGCAATGCTTCTAAACCAAATGGTGGAAAAAGGCCAACTGACATTTTTCAAGGGTTTTCACTTAGGTGAAAATTGAAGTTACTTGGGTAGATTTTCTACACTGTATTTAAAAAACTGCTTAATTACTTGGTATCTTTTTGTCATCTTTGTGTGCTGAGACTTGTGTTTCCCAACAGGACCTGGGTAAGTGTTCGACCTGCCAATGTTTTGAAGGCTCTGCAAGGAGTATGGTCTTCCAGTCCTTTTTGAGAGGTATGTTAGAAGTCCATCTATTGATCCCTAAAAGAGATTCCAGGAAAACTGGTTAAAATTGTGCTGGTTTTTTTATTTGTAACTTTCTGCAGGAGATCACGATCACAATTCCCTCACTGAGTGTCTGGTGTGCTCTGTTTCTTCAAATTTCCTTTTTGAAGTGCAAAAGCACTGTGGCCTGAGCAATCTCTCCAGCTTCCCCTCCATCAGTTGTGGGGCCATCAGCATTCTGCTGCCTGGTTTTCAATACTGGGTCTCAATCAGAGGGTTAGAAAAATGTAAAAACAAGTAAAGTGAAAGTATAGGCATTCACCGACATGTTTTGATTGCCTGTAGTGCTGAAGTCAGAGGTGCTTGGGAGACAGCTGGTAACTTTTCTGTTTAAACTGCCAAGTCTTCAAATAGATCTGTAAATCTGTGTAGATCCTGTTGATTAAATCTTAATTTACCTATTAACTGTCTAAATATTTGCACAGATACTACTGTCAAATGAAAAAAAAATGAGATTGGCATGAAAATATTTTTTCTAGGGCTGTTTTGCTTGCTGATGTCCAAGTGTTTATGTCTGTTATCAATTTCTTCAGAGGTGTCATGGGTTTCTGTAGCTGAATTTTAGTAGAAGGGGGGCTTCCAGGATGGTTTCTGTTAGAAGCTGCTAGAAGCTTCCCCTGTCCTGTGGCACCAATGACGGCCAGGTCCAGGAGGGACTTCCTGCTGGTGGCCAGAGTTGAGCCAATTAAGAATCATAGTCACACCTCTGTGATAACATATTTAAGAATTAGGAGTGTTGTGCAGTTGGAAATTCCAGCCATGAGATAACAATGCAGACTCCAAGGTCGGAGCAGGAGGAGGCAGAGGGACCCCATGCTGGACCAGGGTCGGGGGAAGGACTGAAAGCCATTCCCTGCCTTGCCCCTGAAGCCCATGGAGATCTATCAGTGTGTGGAGACCCCCCTGCAGCCCCTGGAGGAGCAGGTGAATGCCTGAAGGAGCTGTTGCCCTGTGGGAGGCCCAGGATGGAGCAAGATCCTGGAAGAGACTTGTGGCCATGACTGGTGGAGAAGGAGATCCACCTGGAGCAGGTTTTTCCCCCTGGTAGAAGTGTTGCCCAGGGGGTGGACTCACGTTGGAGAGGTCTAGCGAGGACTGTCTCCTGTAGGAGGGACCCCACGGGATCAGGGAAAGGACTGAGAGCTGCAGCCCCCCTGCAGACCATGGTGAGGACCGTGGTGGAGCAGGTTGTCCCCCTGCAGCCCACGGAGACCATCGGGGTGCAGAGACTCGACTGCACCCCATGGAGTGACCCACAGGACAAGAGCAATGGCAGCAACAACAACCACCTGCAAAACTCCCATTCCCTGCTTCCTCGAACTGCTGGAAAGAGGGAGGAGTGGGAGGAGAGAGTTGTTCGTAAGACTGAGTTATTTCTTACTTTTTAGTTTTACTACTTTTAGTTCTTGTTAGTAATAAATTTAAGTATTAAGCTACTCTGAGTTTGTTTTGCCATTATCTCTAATCTGGGGGTTTTTTGCCTTTTCTCCTTTCCCTTTCCCTCTGGGAAGGTAGGGGCCTGGAGGTTTGGGTGGGCACTGGGTGAAAACCGCCACAAGAGGAAAGGAAGTGCTAACAATCATACTCCTGAATTGGAATAGTTACTTTTGTCTACTGGGCTTACACTGCTAGAAATATCCTTGCCTTGAATGCTTTCCCTTCCAATAAGAAATGGGGTGTCTCTGTACACTCCTTGCAGGAACAAACTGTAGAGAATTTGCTGCTGTTGACTCTTCTTCTGCTAAAGGTAGGTAGACGGAGGTTGCCCATGTTGGTTGTCTTATAGTACTCAAGCCTTTGTGTTATGTCCAGAAATGTACCAGCTCCTCTTGTTTTATTTTATAACTTAAATGGTTATCTCTGCTTCTGTGAGAAGGGATTCCTAATGGGTGCTATTACATAAACCATTCAATGAGTGTGTACCGCAGCTGCTGAGGGTGGCAGCTCTGGGCTTGGAGCTGAGGAGTTGACAATTTATATATGATAAATGGGGATTTCTGTATAACTGTCAGGTGAGTGCTACTGCACACCTTCCCATTTATTTGGTCTTCCTTTTTGGCCAGAGTGGCAGTTTAGGTGTTCTTCTAATTTATGACAGACATGGAGTGTTCTAAGACAATTCAGGAAGCCAGCAGAATTTTTTTTGAGATCTATTGTGCTCATTTAAGTGTTATTTTAAATTCAGGTCATACATTACTAACTTCTATTTTCAAATGAAAGACATGGCAATTCTACGTATTACGACCCCTACATCTTAGGAAGTTAATGGGATTGCCATGAGTGGTCTTGTTAAATGGGCAAGCGTACTTCGGGCTATCTCAGTTTTATGCTATTTTCCACACCCAAACTTGTATCTTACTAAGTAATTGCAATTTGTGACCTGAATTACTCATTGTTAGCGCGAAATATTTGCATTTCTATGTAGTACCAAGAGGGGGCAGCAGCTTCCTTTAAATTTTCAGCGTTAAGGGGTCTTTGAGAAACAGAATCTATTGTTTTGAGGGTAGGTTGGTGGGGGAAGCTTTTTTTGTGAGCAGCTTTTTTGGGGGGCGTGGTGTTGTTTTTGTTTTTGTTTTAATTAAAAAAGTAGAAAACTTTATTCATTAGAACTATTTCTAGTAGCATGTGATCTTAAAATTACGAACATCCAGTCTAGGTGACATCCTGCAGTAAGTACTTTGCAGGTGACGCATCTTACAGTTAAAAATTGTCCTCTCTTCATATCAGTGTAGCATATGTGCAAACATGCATAAACACAGACATGTTTAATTTCATATAGCTCTGGATTCATGACTTGTTAAAAAATACTTGAATATCCCCATCAATTAGTTTAAAAAATGAGTACTTTGCTTACTTACAAGCTCACACCCAAGCACTGAGACTTTTTGTCTCTGTAGGTGGGTTAAGGCTTTCTAAAAGAAGGGACTAAATGCACTGATAAAACATGAAATGAGGTATCAGGTAGATTCGTAAACACTTCTGCCTGCACTTTGCCAGTGCCCGTCAGTCATGATAGGGAGCCAGTCTTGTCACATTCCTGGAATCTTTGCTGGAGCAGAGGCTGCCATAGTCACATCAAACCGTGGTGAAGAGATGTGGGGAAAAAAAAAAGAGATGACATTTACATTTTGCTCTAGTCTATCTTAAGCCAGAAGCTTCTTGTTTGGAGGAAAGGGAAAGGTTGGGTCACATTGACCCACCACCTTCTTTTCCCTACTGCTGTTGGTTTCCAGTGACCACCATATGATAGTGCAGTCTCCAGTCCTTGTTTGCTGTTGTTAACCAGGTGATCAGTAGATCTGTCAATGAAATGTTCTGTTTATGTCCTCAGTGCTGGTCTTTGTACAGTAGTGTGATCATACTATAAAGTGGGGGAGGATGAAGTGTGACTTCATATGTTAAAAAGTTACCTACATAAATTAAATACTAACCTTAAAGGAGTATCTTTTATGAACACCATTTGCCAGGCTTTTGTAAGAAAGTAGAAAAGTTATTGCAGCATTGTTATCGAAGGCATGGCTTGCTTTGTGTTCTGGGGTATGAAAAAAGACTTGTGCTGCCTTTTATGATGGGATGCTGAAAGAGCTTTGATAACTTTGGAAGAGAAGCTGCATGAGCCATTCACAACCTTTCCCCATCTATTTATGACACCAGCATTTCTATATAACAGGCATGCTTTAACCAGGTCACCTTATTCAAATTTTATAAAACTGTCTGTCAGAACAGATGGTGTCACTTAAGGATAAAAAGCTTAGCCATAGATGTAAAGAAAAGCTGCCTCTTCAAGTGAGGTCTGCTAGCTCGTCTTAGTCTTTATCACCCCTGTCTTCTCACCCCACACGACCAAGGACTTTTCACAGGTTTGTGATTGGTGTTTTTAGAGGCCTTTACATTTTTGCGTGGGTTTAATTTGTTGCTACAGCTCTGGACAGGTGGCAGCATATCTGTCTATCTCAGTTCACCCATCCTTGAAAGGGTGTTTTCCTAGGCCAGAGAAATTAAGATGCACAAAACAAGTTTGTAAAGACTGAAGTTTCTAGTATGTGCTCAAGGGTTTAAATGGTTCAGAAAAGAGGCTGGGTGGCAGCTAATGTAACTTACAGTTTTTTCTCCCTTTCTTCTATGGCAAGCATCACCGTCTTCTCTGCTATCTGCCACTCCTCATGGAATATGACTTCTGATAACCTCCCTGTCATGGGTCAGGCACCAACCATTGCTGTGTATTTCCCTATTGTTCATATTAAATTGTTCTTGGTGTTTCTTTTAAGCCTAGACTTTCGGCATTACTTTTTTCACTGCCTTCTAGTAGGCAACATACATGGTCTTTTAAAGTCTATTATTGTCTGTTGTCATCTGATCTGGTTGAGAGAATGTTACAGGTTTTGAATAATTTGATATGTTTATAAGTTTTCTCCCTCTTTTGCGTGGCTCAGATTTAATAGGAGGATAGTTTTCAGGGATACTGTTTCTCTTTGGGTTGCCATTAGGGCAGATTATTAATGCATTAAGGGAGCTTTCCCAGTAAAGTCTGTTAAAAATTTTGTGTCTAGTCAAAATCATGGATTCTTGAGGTTACTTCAGGTGATTATTCAGGACACAAATGCCTTAGTAACACTACTATATTGTTATTTGTTGATTTGTATTTTTTGCTATGCTGAAAAATTATGCCATGCTTTAACTTGTTTGTCTCCTTCCTGGATTTCTCATTTTTATGCTTGTGGCTGTATAAAAATAAACAGGATGATAATCTCTTGGATGTCGCATGGCAGCACAGTAGCTGTGCTGTAAGTGTCTGAGTAAGTAATGAACTAACTCAACCCAGGACAAGAGGTTATTGAATTACCTTTGACAACTGTAGATGGCATATGTTTTTCAGGACGTACAGCCACTTAATCTGAGGCAAAGCCAAAACAAATTGGTGGAGTTTTAATGAAAAAGTCTCCAAATTCTCATGACCAGACTATACAATGAGATAGCACAGAAAGTCAGATGTGAGGCGTCCTCCTTATCATTGATAACATGAGTTTTCTCCAAGTTAGGATGTCTTCCCTCTTGTCTTTATTTGGTTTAGAAACACTTTATCTGACTCCTTGTGTGTCCTTTATGGACTGTAGGACTGTTCCGAGGGGAGGGGAGGGGCTTGAAAAAGTGTAAGCCCTCAGGAGAGGTTTCTATTTTAAGTTTGAAAGTGATTGTGTAGAAATGACAACTTCCTTTTAAATAGGTATGTTCCTTGGAATGTATTCTGTCTTCAACAATTCATAGGCATTGCAACATTGCTAGTCTTGTTAACCCCACAGAGCTATGGCAGGGTAATTTTCAAGTGTAGATATCAACCCTGATGAGTTTCAGATGAAATAGTATATTCTGTTTTCACACTGTACTAATTGCAGTGAAGGTTGGAGGCCAGTACAAGCTTACATCATAGCTGATACAGGAATGAAAAGGGCAGTACAGAATTTTTATTATGGAAAATAAGGAGAAAAGAATGCAATTGTCATTCCTTGGGTCTGGCCTGATTACAGGGTAGGGGAGCCCTTAAGACACCCACTGACTGAGAAAAGCTAACCTGTATTTGGACAGAGGGTGAACAGAAAAATACAGATGGATTTATGTAAAGTTACTTTTCAGTGGGCATCTGATTCCACAGGACTGCTGTGAGACCACTGAATCCTGTCTTAGAATTCTCTTAATTTTTTTCATTTTTTGTTTTAATGATAATGATTCACCAAACAGCTAAGCATAGTTAGGCATCTGCTCCTCTAATGGGACCTACAGCCTGACATTCCCATCCTGCATGGGGAGTATTTTGGGCCTCAGAGTTTCACTGGAATCTGCCCACTGAGTGAAGAACTGCCAGTTCTCTGGCAGGCAGTGGGAAAAATATAAAGAAAGTCTGTATTAAAAATTCAGTTTTGCCAGGTTTTAGCCATGCCAATTATGCAGACCAGCTATGGGATTCGCAAGCTGCTTCCAATGGTTGAATCCAACCTCGTGGGTTTTTCTAAATAAGGAGGCAGAGATCTGTCATTTACACACGGGTGCTGTAGACACTGCTGTGACTGGCTGCCGTTTTAACTCAGTGCTTACAATCCTCATCAGATGCAGGGGGTGCAGATTGGCCTGCCTTCTCCCATCTATGCAGACTACTGCAGTCAGTGGACTGCTGAGCTGATTGAATCCATGCTATGTCTGGAGAGGGAGGTGAGGCTGAGTTTTTGATACAGAGAAAGGCCGTAAAAGAGAGCAGGTGATGCTGCAAATGAGTGAGGAGGACATCCCCTGAGCTGGGAAATTCTCGTTCCAATCTATGAAGGCTAATTTTAATTTATTGCCTGTTGGTTGTAAAAATTCTGGTAGCTACTAAGGTAGGGTTTAATATTTGATGTTTGGCAACTAAAATAAAGAATACTCTTTAGAATTACACTTGATAGGAAAAAGATCCTTTTGTATCAATAATTAGAAAAGTACTTGATAGAAGAAATAAGAATTTGCAATCTATTTTCCACTTAGACGTGAGAGGAAAGAACATTTGTAGTTTTGCTGTGGTATTTTCAGAGTCTCTATTATAATTGTTTTTTGTATTTTTGTGTTTTACATATTATAAGGCACCAGCTGGAAACATGTGCTAAGCTGTCAGTTTTTTATTTCAGCTGTAGGTAGTGTACACCATCTTTTACTCTTTCATACCTCAAGAGGTACCTTCGTCAGTTCCCTTGGTCAGACATGTGCAGTTACAGTGCTGCCCCTGTTCCTTGCAGAGTCAGAGACTTGCTGTCAGCTGCAATGGGACAGGCAGGCCCTTAGTGCCATGAGCAGTTAATATTTAACCTTCTTGTGAACTCTGGCTTGGTTTTAAAGTTCCAGCCCACTGGGACTGCCTGCTCAGGAAAGAAGTTTAGTCCTGAAATGCTATTGAAAGCGTCCATTGACCAGAGGGTCAAACTCTGCTCTCACACAATCCCTAGAGACATTGGAGAGAGATCTTGAGCTAAAGCAGCTCTTCCAAGGGTGGAAATGTCCCAAAATGGTGCGTCCTCTAACCTTCACTGAGAGACAAGGGTTTTTAAATCTATGTTTTATGAGGCTGCCCTGCATCTGGTTTTGATAGAATAGGCTGATGTAGACAAGCTGGAACTCGATGTATCAGTACGTAAGAAGCCATTCAGAGGCTGAATATGGGGATGAGCACTAGCACTGGTAAGCTTCAGGCAGACCCTTTTCCTTACTACAACAGGATTTTGTATCTCTACCACTGCCAGGATAGAGAGGCTACATGGGTAGGAAGTTCCCTTGCATATCTGCTGCTAGGGTCGCTAAACATTTCCCAGGCCAAGGGGGAGCAGCCTTAGGCTTTTTAGGTTAACCACCCTCAGCAGTTCCTCAGACATGAACCCTGAAGCACCTCAGGAGTGACTGGGAGCTGTGCATGACTACAGAGCTGCTGTGCTGCCTCTGTCCCTGTTGGCAGCAGACCACTTGTGAAGGGAGGTTGGAGATGTTTGGGGATGTATTTTAAGCCATGTTTGCAGTGTTTTGGTTTTTTTTTTGTTTGTTTTTTGTTTGTGTTTTTGTTTGTTTTTGGGTTTTGTTTGTTTGTTTGTTTGTGGTTTTTTGTTTTGTTTTTGTTTTGTGTTTGTTTTTGTTTGTTTGTCTTTGTTGGTTATTGTTGTTGTTTCGGTTTTTTTGTGGTTTTTGTTGTTGCTTGGGGTTTTTTTTTTTGAGGGGGTGTGGAGATGAAGACACGGTGGAAGTTGAGACCCAACTTTTCATTAGGCTAAACCAGCTGTGTTAAGATGTGTTTGAATGACAGGAGAAATGATCATATGCTGCCAAGAACCCTTTGACACTTGCAGCATGCTGCAAACGCACCAAGCATGTGGCAGAAGCATGAGAACAAGTTCATTATAATACAAGTAGTGTCATCTGCTGCCTGCTTCCTTTTATTGCTGTTACTTATCTGCTTGTTAGGTGGAGAGTAGGCCTGATTACTGACTTGTTTGTCCAGTGACAAGTCTGGCTAATTAGTTATGTGGGCGGAGGATTGGTTTCAGGCTCATCAGGAGAGCATCCTCATCCTTTCATCAATTATATGTATCCAGCAGTGGGGCTGGGCACAGACGTTTGTTTGTGACTTTTTCTCTAGAGCTTACGGACAGAAAAGCCGGGCTAAATGGAGCACCTAGAGAACCTTTTTTTAGCCTGTCACGCTGGGACTGTGAATTGCAGCAGCACAGCTGGCACTTTTGCAGGGCGTAAGGAATGCTTCTTTCTCACCCTGCAGGATATGTGATGAGAGTGGGTGTGCAGTGATGATCGAGTCACTGAGTTAAGTGGCAGGCCCGTGTGACTGATTTACAAATACTAGTGTTCTTTATTTACACAGACATGTAAACAACAGAAGGTAAACAACACCGCCCAGCTCAGTCTAACAAACAGGCTGCTGCTGTTTCACTTCAGGACCTGAGGTGTTTTAGACATTTCACAGAAACTGTAATGACAGGAAACACAGGAAGGCTACGAGGTTACCTTGACTCTTTCTTCTTTGCACAGGAGTCGCATGCAACCGTGCGGCAATGCGGGGGAGTGGCACCACTTGAGGCCACAAAACATGCGTATGCAAAGAACCCACCCGGAGCTTGCCTCAGTTCGGGTATGGCTGGAGTTAGCAATATTCATGAGTAGTATCACTGTAACCAATCTGTGCTCTGACAGCACTTTCCACCCAAGGATGTGAAAGCACTCTGCAAACAGACTGATTAATCTTCGTTGCATCCTTTGCAAATTACCCCATTTACACACAAGGAAATGGAGGACCTTCAAAGAGTGACTTTCTCAGAGCTCAGGTTTTACTGGTCTCGTTTCCCAACCTTGTGCTTTAAATATAGCACCATTCTTTCTTCACAGAAGTATATCGCTTCTCCACATTTTAGGACAAGCTTTTGAATTCAGAGAAATGCCCCAAGCACTGGAGGTAGAAGGGCAGTGGACAGTCCCAGTCGCTACCAGAAGCTGTTTTGCTCCAACGCTGCCTCTGTTGAAAGAGGAGCCAGCTGCTGTGCGATACATTGCACCGATCCCCACACTTTTTCAAGTTTGTCCAAAAACAGAACTAAGGGAAACATTAGCTGCAAAAGAATAACTATTTGAAAACAATGGTGCTGATCTGTTGTCTTGCAAATTTAGCTACAACAGTAAGCCATACACACAGCAGGTTTTACTTAGTTGAAATATTTCAAATAGAAATGTTACATTAAATTTGTAAGACAGAAAAATACCTATGTGGAGCAATGAAGGGTTCAGGAAGTGTGCTGCTTTGTGCCAAGGAACAAATTTCCTTATGGTTTAGCAGCAAAAAGATCAGCTAGGGCTTGAATGAATGAAATCTTAGCCGTAAATTCACATTTTGGTTCCATGCACACTTCCTAAGTAAAAAAAAAAATATCCCAAACCTGATCAACTGGTGTTGGATTTGTTGTTTAGTTTTTTGTTTTGGTTTTGTTTGGTTTTGGTTTTTTTTGTTTTGTTTTGTTTTTTCCTGTTGTAGTGATCACCATGGCTTGAATCCAAAACCAATGTCAGCCTTTCTACCTATTTCCAACATGAATTGCACGTTAGACAGGCTCAGCTCATCCGCTAGATCAAATTCAAGCATGTGAGAATTGCTGCTAAAAAAGGAGCTGGGACGTTGAGTTTGAGCACAGTATTTAAATGCTCAGCTGCCTTCTCTTGTGCACATTATGCTTCAAGTAGTTTAACTTCTACCCTTCCAATAAGAACTACAGTGATACTCTATCTTCAGTTTTCGTAGGAAAGGAGATGAATCACCACAACCATAAAATACACACCATTTACAGCTGCCAGTACAGCAGCAGGACAGAAAAGGAGGCCTTTTTTTTTTCTTAACCAGGCATTTCTGCAATCCTTTCAAACCCCAGGTGAAAAGGAAACTTAAGAAATTCTCCTTAAATAAAAGCTATGTACAAATTGCACACATTGCAAATGGAGCACTGAGATCAGTTACAGAAAATAAGATGTACAGTCTTCACTGATAACATCTCTCTTGCTATAAACAGTGATAAACAGCATATGCTTTCTTCAGATGTCAGAACCCAGCAAGACAGCAATATTATGTACACAGGGCTTGTTTGCCTTCTGCCTCCCACAGCAGAGTCCCTCCAAACTCTGTTTTCACTTCAGAAAGCTGTGCAGTGATGTTCCTGCGCACCGCGCCTCTCCTGCTCGGCAAATCACAAGAGAGCTGTCATTGCTGTCTGGCTTATGGGTTTTAGGCAGTCTCTGGGTGTTGAGTAACCCTCACTCCCGAGAGCATTTTGCTGTGGTTTCTGGTAGTCCGTGCTGTAGCTCACGGAGGTCAGAACACCATTAACTTTGGGTTTGTCATAGTTTATGACACTCTGGGGTGTCTGATAGTCACCGTTCCTGGCGTCGGTCTGACATGAACTGGAGAAGCTGCTGGCAGTAAGAGAGTGTATCTGAGATGAGACGACAGGAACATTGTAGCCATTTTCAGAAGGGAAGTTATTTTCTCTTGCTGTGTGCCGCTCTATGATGGGGGTGGCATATTCCGGCTCTTGGCTGGTCAGGGGAAGAGCGTATTCATGCCGGCTGGCTTTGTGCGGGCAGCGATAGTGGTTTTCAAATTCAGAACTCCCCCTTCTTCCCGCATCTTTGGTGTCCATGGGTCGAAAAGTAGATCCTTTACGTGTTACTGTCCCAGTCCCGATCATGAGAGGCTGCTGATAATCTAAAAGGAAGCATGAACTGCTCAATAAGGCATAGAATGGTTATTTTATGTGTATAATACTTATGCATAGATAGGTATCTTATGTTGAAAAACTACTCAGTTATTGTATCAAATGTGTGGTTACTGGGGATGTGAGGAAACCTTTTCCCAACACTGATCCTGTAACCTCCTTCAGCAAGCAGAACGGGGCTCTTCCACAGAGGAGCTCCAATCTGCCACCCCTTTTCCTACTCACTCCCTCCCTTCCTTTCCCCACTTAACCCTCCCAGATAAATTAACATTTCTGGAGTATACTTAAAAGCCCTAAAAAACTCTGTGAAGTCAACAAAATATTAGCACTAAACTGGACAAAGGACCTTGCATGAAGGTCTTCAAGTGAGAAGTTCTCCAAACCAAGTGTTCCACTTTTGGAATAATTAAAATACCCAGAGGATTCTTAACGAGCCAGCTTTATTTAAAAGGCATCTCACAGTGGCTGACTGACAAGAAGGATGAAGTGAAGCAAAACGGCAGCCAAGAGAGTCAATGGGAGTGTGAAACATGCTAAGCCAGCTCAGCACGGCTGCAGGCGCACCAGGGGAGATGAGCGTGGGAGGAGAAGCAGAAATTGGTGCTGCTGGAGGAATTGGGCAAAACTGGTCAAGGTGGATGGCAGGGATACAGCTGGCAACAGACAAATGGCCTGAGCAGGAGCAAGGAGTGAGATGGAGGAAATAAGGCCTCAAGAAGTGCATGTTTGCACCTCTAGTTAAGGCAGATGCCAGGCTGCCGTGTAAGAAGGAGATCTGAACTAGAAGGTTTTTTAAAAAATCCAGTAATACTATTATGAGCAAATTCAACGCTCTAACTTTCTCACTTTGTTGCTGGTGACAATCTTTGGTGGATACATACAGTGGCCTGAATAGTTCTAGTAAATGACACTGCTAAAGTATCGTGTTTTGATGCAGGCGTGAAGAAGTTAGCTCAGTTTCTGTTCTGGCACCACGGTTCATCTGACATGAGCGTTGAATTGGATCCCATATGTCCTGTGAATCTTTTTGGCAGTTTCTGGCTACATCCCAAACTTCAGCATGTAGGGTGAAGGTGTTATGATATTTCACTTAGTAAGTGGTGCAGCTCTCCTCCACGTCTCTGCCACCATTTCCCAGCAATCTCTTGCTAAGGATGCAGCATCTCAACTTGCTCCTGGCTGCCTTTGGGAACTGGCAGGCAAACGGGGATTTGAAGTGAGGGAATTCCATGTAGCATGATAACCTATATGCAAATTGTGAGCTCTCTGCAAATAAATCATTAAATGCCACATTTCTGAGCAGAGATCACATTTTTATTTCATGTGTCTTATTTTTAAGGAGATGGCAGGTGAAATGCTAAGTCTGGGAAGTCTGGGAAGGGCCAGGCTGAGAGCTAAGACTTCCCGCAAACACAGCAGGAGAGGAGGATGGAAAGAGAAGGCTCCCCAGACATGACTGGGGAAGCTAAATAACCATGATTTGTGAGCAACCTTTATTCATTCTCTTTCCTTCATGATAGAAAACTGCTTTATAGATCTCTGCATATTTATATGGGAAGTTTCTATAAAGAATTGAAACTGCCTTTGAAAGATATTGAGGGTAGCACCATATGGAATTGCAGTAACCATCCTCCATTTGTTTTTTTAAATGTATTTCTCTGCCAAACACATTGAAGAAATTCTAAGGAATTTCTAGTGCCTGGAGGCTGGAAAAAGCAAATTAATCTTTCTGAAAGATTGCTGATCACTGATCCCATGAAATGGCTGATCTCACTAGCCTTGCCAGACAGACTAGACTAGGTGGGGATAAGATGTGCTAAGAGGATGAATTAAAAAATCATCCCTTTGGGATGCAAACAGTACTCATGTGGGGATTTGCCCTATCTAAACAGTGACCCAGAGACAAGGTGGCGCAGGAGAGAAGCACTGTGGTTGTTTTTTTACTTCTTTCCAGTCTACCGGCTTCTATTTCAGTGGGCCTCGTCTCCCAGATAGTTCAGGCACCAGGAAAGTTGCACGGGGATCTCAGCACAACTTCCTGCTGGGCAGGAAATCCCACCACAGACCAACTAAGTAATTTTTCGATTTGCTCAGCAGCAAGGGGCATTATATTTTGTTCCTTTTCCAGAGACTTTTGTGTTTACACAGAAACATAAAAATTAGTCAGCAAAGGAAAACAATGCTATTCTTGCACTCCATCTATGCCTGACTGCTTCCACCATTTCAGAGTTGGGAAATCTTTCCAACAACTCCAATAAAAAAACCTTCCAAAATAGTGGTCTTTCCCTCCCTAATATATTTAGCTGCTTCACTATACATCTGGGATGAACATGGATAAATCTATTTGTGGGCTTCAGCTTGCGTAAGAGCTGGAAAGATTGCTGGGCAACCCCACTCCCTGTTCCCTGCTCCACACATGGAGCAAAAGGAATGCATCTGAGGGGAAGCAACTGTTACCTGCCATGTCACTGGTGACCAGATCCAGTTTTTGTGTTGTCTCTTTCTCATTTTTATAGCTGATGGTAAATTCAGTTGACTGATGTCTGGTGAAGGGCTGCTTGATTTGTTTCCAACAACCTATGATAAAGAAATAAAAATAGAAGGCTTATCAGCAAGTTAAATGCTTAGAACCACAAGACTTACCAGAAAGTTTATTTTTTGGTGTTCTCATTGCTGTCAATATATTCAGAGTGTGAATATGGGGAAACAGTTAAAAAGTAAGGCTAAAATGGGCTGTTTGTAAAAAGAGGCCTTTAAATATGGAGAGTGAGGGAAAAAGTGAATCATCAGCTGGGATTTCCAAATGAAAATGAAGCTTTATAGGATTTTTTTGTCAAGAAGGGCTCAAACTCTAGGTGCCTGCACTGATGACTTAACAAAATATACTGATAAAATACTAGCTTTAAATCATTCACATGTTTTGGCATTGATTATGTGGCAAAAATAATGCTTACAATTTTTTTCAGTAGATTAGTGTGGCTTCCATTTCATTGATATCTGAGCATCTGCACTCATCAATTAATTTGTTCTCACAACATCCTTGTGAGACAGAAATGAAAAAATCTAGTGTCAGGCACTTGCCTGGAGCCTGCAACAGGAGGTCTGTGGAGAGATGAGTTTGACTCCCGGCTAAGTCTCAAGCTTGGTTCATAAGGGCTTAGGAGCTTGGTTTATGAAGCATGCATGCAACAAATTAACTGACTGGGTAAGAGGCTATCTCCAATTTCTTGGGATTTGTCCTCATTAGTAAGTGAGAAAGGATTATGATGTGACCTTGAAAAATCATATTAGCAAATATGATTAAGTACAAATTAATTTTCTAATGAGGGCAAGCTGCATTGGGGAACAGCATTCCTTTCACTGACATCAGCACCTGCTGAGGCATGAAATTTTGGAGCTGAGCTATTGCAAGACACTTGTCAAGAGACATATGAACTGCTTAGTGCCTTTTTTTTTTTCCTTTTCTTTCTTTAATGAAAAACAGAGGTTCAGAAGAATATTTCTCTATAGAGCTGATTGTCCAGGACGAACAGCTAAACCCCAACTGCCAAGCTGATGGGAGACTCCACTCTAGAAAACGTTATTGAACAAGACAAAGAAAATACTTCATTGGGGTTTTGCAGGCATCTCCTAAAGCAGTGTGCTCAAGCCAATCTCTCATTCAGATTTTACACGTGAAGTACAGTTCAGTATTCTTAAGCTTTATAAATACAGTCCCAACCAGGGAGGGCAATGAGATAAAAATGTTAAAAAATGATAAAAAATCATTATCCCTTGCTCTCTTGGACAAAGACAACCATCTCTGTTGCAGGAAAAAGACAAGAAAAGCAGCAATTTTCTGCAAAATAGGTATTTTGGAGGAGGGAAGGAAAAGGAGGGCACCTGGGAGCACTCTTACATGCTAATTTATGCACTCTGTATAATAGATCTTTTGTTAATTGCCTTTCTGTCATAGAAACCAAATTATATTGTTTCTCAGGGCACTGTGCTTAGGATGACACAAGTGGGACTATCATTTACCATTCCCTTTGTATAAAGAGGTGAATTTGAATGAGGAAACGTGGATGCTATTTTGCAAGCATTAAATGCTTAGTTGCATAAACCCCTTCCCTTTGGCCCAATAGACAGGACAGGATGGAGTGCATGACTCTCCACTAACCTGATTTCTGAGTACTGGATAATCCATATGAAAGTCCTTTGGCTTCTCGCCTGCGAGGAGAGGAAAGGATTTATAAATGTACCCACAGCATTTCAATTTCATGCCTTAGCTCCAGCAGAGTCTTTGTGTTTAGTGGCTGAGGACAAGGCTTCTCTTCAAGTTCCTGGAGGCTGGTGTTTACTAGAATGTCAGGCATGCAAACCAACATTTTGACATTTTCTTTTTACCCATCTACGTGTAAGTTGTGAGCACTGGTGTTCAAATTTCTCGAACTGGCACTTATCAATTTGATGTGTCCTTGTCTGTATGTGTCACTCCAGGATCTGTTTGGGTCTGCTCTTCTGAATCTTTGGCTATTTTATAGATTTACTGCAAGTTCAGGGCAGAGCTGTGTACTGCTAGTGATGAAGCAGCATCACCAGAGCATTGCTTCTACTTCCAAATCCTCATCTGCTGACAGAAGCATTCCCTGGCTCTACACACAAGTGCAGGTTCATATGAATGGGCATCTAGAAGGAAATGCAGCTAGCAGTGCTTCTTCCAGTCCTCTGACTTGTGAGACGAAGTGGCTTAGTTTTAGCTGCTTACCCCAGTGTATCTGTGCAACTCTTCTCAGATGGACTCTGCTTTTAGCTGGCTAGGCTAAGTGCTCTAACTTAAGGGACTGGGAAGCAGAAACACAGCATCATGGAAATAAAAGAAAATTATCCAGATAGACTGTTCAAGTCTTCTCTACACTTATTTTTTACTTGGCTTTGGTGCAGAAAGTATTCTGTCTTCGTTTGCTTTACACTTTAGTATTTGTAGGTATAAGTAGGCTGAAGAGAACAGCCGGTTACACTGGACTGCAAATTAGGGTGCATGGTTGTGGTCTGCTTTACCTTCATTTTCCTGTGACTAGGAGAGGCATACAATAAGATATACAACTTACAGAGATACAACATGAGTTCTACTTAAAGGGAAGACTGATGAACAGGAAAATTTACATCTCTCTGGTAAGGAAGTTCTGGAAAGAGGGCACAAAGTTGGACATGCTAGCTAGGTACCCACAAATGCCTCCTATGACAAAAGCCAGTATCTTACTTGCGTAGGGCTGCGCAGATGCAAATTCCAGAGAACACAAACAGACACAGCACAATGAGGATGGGGACAATTATAGCTGTAAGCTTTGAACCTGCATTAGAAAAAAAAAAACACAGGAGGATAAAAGTTTTAAAAGCAAATTACTCTGAAGATAATAAGTTTTACTACAGAGAATGCAGCAAAAGGTAGATAATGTTGCAGGTATGCTCCTTGAAGAGAGCATAAAATTGTACAACTATAAAATACCATTCCTCAGCCATGCTTGTTTGCCATGTACCTATGTGGAACAATGTTGAGATGAAAGAGTTAAGCATACTTTCTCAAGGGTGACACTAGACTTAGCATCTATATGCACCCTTACAAAGAGTAGTTCTTTCTTGTTACACACTAGATGACTTTTAAAAGGCCACTTACACACACTTTGTTTGCAGTTGCTTATAAATCTGTCAAAGGAGGCTGCAATTTTACGTGTTGAGTGTTTGGCTCATGCAGAACAGGCTAAACATTTCAGTTGAAATAGTTCAAAGATTTCTATGAATCGATCTAGGGAAAAACCTGTTTAGTCCTTGTTAAATTCTAACTCAACATGCTTTAGCGCAGGGATTTGAAAATCAGCAGTGGAGTGACTTATGTCAGGAGTGTGCCATTCGCTGTTTCTACAGGCACTTGCCAGCTGAGAGAAAAAGGTGGTACAAGTGTTCATGGGATATTTATAATTTAGCAGATGAAATCTCAGGAGATTTAATTTTCAGTGAACATGGTTTACCCATACCACTGCATAGATGAATTGAGTTTGCTTGCTCTTGGGGAGAGTTTCAGAATATTTTTTTCTTACAGTGATTGCTTCTTACAACCAATTTTTGCACAGAGGCATTCCTAAAACAATCAGCTCTCTAAGGAGTAGCAGTGTTTGGTACAGTGGGGATGGTAATTCCTGGCTGGCTAAGGGTCCACTAAACAGTCAGTATAAGCACCAAATTCTGTTTGTTTGCTTTTTAAGGACTGAGAAGGTAGCTCCACAACATTAATGGATGAAGACTGCAAATTCAGGGACAAGTATGCAAACTGAGGTTATTTGAGCCCCTGTGAACAAGCACTGTGGAAAAATGTTTAATTACATAACTCTGCATTAGTGTATGCTGCTTTGAGCTGGAGAACTTCTCTGGGAGGGGTCATGGTAGTGTAGAGAGAAAGTAACATTTTTGTGAGATCACTACCTCACATACTAAAAAATTATGAAATATAGGAATTTAGTGAAGAAGAGCTCTTGCAAAAATTGCTGCTGAGTGGTCCTTGTAGTCCCTTGAGCAACCCACCAAGCATGGCAAATAAACCAATATGACAGGGAAACCACAGCCTGATGTTTAACACATCAAGGAAAATTAAGGCTTTTAATCTCTTTCTGTGCCTTAAGACATAAAGAACCTATGCTTCTCCTTCTTCTCTCTATTGTTAACCTTTAATAAAGTCTGAAGGGAAAATGAAAGTTTTAGTTTATGTGAAAGTTTCAAGTTCATTCAAGCTGGGCTGAAGACATGATGCATTCTAGAGAAAACACAGCACTAGGTAGTGTTACCCAAGTTAGTTTCTTCTGATGGGATTGGCTCTGTAACAGTCTTATCTTCTTTTCCAAGGGAGGTCTCTGTGCTCTGACTGGGTTTCTGCCACATTGAATGCGTAAACGAACTATTAGCTGCAAAAGAGAAGGGGGCATCAGTGGCATTGGGGTAGCAGGGTGGTTTTAGAGGCAACATGCCTGGGGAGCACTGCTTACCCCATACCTGGCATTATTCGACAGCCCATCAGCTCAAGCTTCAATGCTATTCTTTGGTTCCAGGTTTGAGGGATAATTCGCACATAACGGGCCACTATCGGAGGGATGAAGTTGTTGCGTACTATGTCGCCAGAGTTGGAGTTGCCTTGGAATACCTGTAATGAAATGTGCACATATTGTTTGCTCTGTTTTAAAAGTCTCTTTCTTCAGACTGCTCCTGACATCCAACGTCAAAGATTTTCATTATCCTAAAACTAATACATTGATAATCTGGGATTCAGGCGCAAGATTTTAGGAATTGAGAGTTCCAGAAAGAAATAATCTTTTTAGTTCTGCCAGATGATCACATTTTTCTCTTAGCTTGGAGGAGAAAGATTATCACCATTTCAATTCTATGTGATTTCTAATTAATGTATGCTGGTATAATGCTATCATTCTTTATTTAATGGCATGGCAGCACTCTTTCTTGGGAACAAGGGATAAAGAAATAAAAAGAAAAAAACAAAGTGAACTATTTCTAGACATTTTAGTCAAATGGTCAGTTTTCTATATTAAGCTTGAAGAATGGCTCTTAACTATGCTGTTGTTATTGCACTTATTATACAGTATTCCCAGAATCAGCTCAGCCCCTTGTGCAGAACAGCAGTCCTTGCAATATTAATTCCTGGAGATGCTTCAACATGATCTAGGAAAACTTAAAAGCCTGATGAGAAAGAGAAGTGAGCTCAACATATCTTTGATAAAATGCCAGGCCACATAACGTTCTAATGGTACATGAAACTAAGATTGTATATAATACTTTAATGAGATTATTTGAATATAACAAGTCATTGTGAAAACCCACAAGCCTTTGCAGTTCAGCCACTACTAGGTTGATTTGTCACTTTTTGGGCTGACATCCCCTCAGTTTAACATTTAAAAAAATATTAAACCAGTTAACACTGAACAGTGAAACTCCTTGCCATGTAAGCTAAGAAAATCAGAGCTAGCAGGAAATCTCTCTACAGCTCTACCGAATTTTTTAAAACTGCCATCATGTCTGAGTACAAGATAGAGCCTTCTCTCAAGGCAAGCTGAGCTCTCAGAAATGATGGGTGGAGGTCTGACTTTGAACACTGTAGGGACAGGGAGTGAGCTTTTGGGGTTTCTTTTGTTTGAAAGGAAACATGAAGTTTTCAGGGGAAGATGTTATCAGACAAACTTGTGCAGCACATCTTTTGTCTGCAGGAGCTTGTTGCACTTCTTTATATGTTCATTGCTAAAGTCACACAAAGTCTATGAAAGCTGTTGGGTATTTTAGTGTACGAGCATATATTTTACATCTGTTGATGTCTGAAGAGTCCTGCTAGCGAGGTGTGGGGAGTGGTGTAGCCCTGGTGATGGTAACATAGCCTGCGCAGAAGCCACAGGCACAGCTGCACCGCCAGACCCGAGTGGGTTGTTTCATTCGTCAGGGGGCAGCAGATGCACCATTCTGATGCATTTGAAGCTCAGCCTCAGCTTTGGTGGTGCTGTACCACCAGCCAACACTTCTGCACTGGTACAACGTTCCTAGCGTGGACAAACGCTGAGCTGAGCTAAAGATTCGCCCAAACAGCCTGTTGTACAGCTTTATTACATCATTTTTCAAAAGGAAGGGTATGGACATACACTTGCCTCCCTGTGTGTGCCCCAGAACTTCCTAAATCCCTGGATAACTTCCTTGTTTTGACAAGCTCAATATCTACTCTATGGGTGTAAATTACACTGATGAAGACAACCCAAGTCTAGACAAGTTCAAAACTCCTAATCTTCCCTGACAGTGAAAGCCTGCGCTTCAAATCAAAGGCAACATACACATTATTACTTTGTGTTTTCCTAATCTTCCCACTTTCCCTTACCTTTTCTTCATTGCTTAGAATCCCTTTGTAAGTTCTCCATTTCGAGTTGTTATTTTTGTAGTTCATTGTGAATGTCTTCACGTAAAAGTTGAAATTCAGCATTGTAGATCCAGAACCAGTGGTCTTAATCCCTTTTAACAAAATGCAAAAAAAACCATTTTCATTTAATAGGTGTCTGTTTTAAGGAAACATTTTCAAATGCAAACACAGAAGCCAAAACAATTTGGAAATCTTCGCCTTCAAGATCTGTATTTTTCAAACTCTGTTGAAATTGAGTTTAAAGATGGGTGAAGAATGGAAATCAGTTTTTAAACTGTGAATTTAAAGCAATGGATATTTTTATATCCAGAGTACAAGAGGCTAAGAGAGCTGTGCCTGTTTAGCCTTGAGAAGAGATGACTGAGAGGGAATCTCATCAATGTATTTGTGTATCTGAAGGGTGCCAAGAAGATGGATCCAGGCTCTTTTTTGTGATGCCCAGCAGTAGGACAAGAGGCAATGGGCAGAAACTGATGTGCAGAAAGTTGCACCTGAACATGAGGAAGAACTTCTTTACTATACAGGTGACCGTGCACTGGGACAGGTTGCCCAGAGAGGTTGTGGAGTCTCCCTCCTGGAGATATTCAAGAACTGTCTGGACACAATCCAGTGCCATATGACCTAAGATGACCTTGTTGGAGCAGGGAGGTTGGACCAGATGATCCACTGTGGTCCCTTCCAACTTTATCCATTCTGTGATTCTATGACTCCAAAATGATGATTGCTTCTTGATATTGTGGACCTATCAGCCATCTTTGCATCTTTAGCAACTGTAATTTGCCTTTTTCCACCTAAATCAGGAGATGAAAACAGGAATTCCTTTCACCTGGACAATTATTTTAAAGGCTATAACTTTCACGTTTCTTATTGATTCCAGAATTGCATCATTAACAGATCCTAAGAAATCACTTATCATCCACCCAAAATCTGCTGGTCCCTGTGTGTGTGTTTTGTTCTGTCAGAATGTTTATAGATCAGACACACATGACAATTGATTTCAATCCTATACCCCCATAGGAAGACCAGTCTTGTAAACAGGCATGACTTTTTAAATAGGAAAATAATATTCCTGAATGCAGAACATTTCACTACATTCAACAGAAGAAACCTTACATTTGTACAATACCAGCTTCTCAGCTGCATTAATTTTGTTCTCCAGCTAAAACATCAGTTTCTAATAACCAGACAGAGACATACCTGTTATTCTCTTCTTCTCTCCCAAGTCTATCTCCAACCATTCACGATTGCTGCTGTGGTTAGAGGCCCAAGCCAATCCCAGGACTTGAAGCCAAGCCTTGTCGGGAGACCACTGGAATAGTTGCCCAAACTCGTTGGTCTCCTCCCAGTAGGAAGATGCAGTAACCTGGCTCTTGGAGAGGAATCCCTCTTCCAGACTGAGAGATTTGTTGCAGCCTAGGAGTCCCCACACAGACAGGCAGAAGGAGTTACTTTGCATTTTCACAGGATATTTTTATATTAGGCTAGCAACATTTGAAGACCACCCACAACAGAAAAGTCAGACATTGCTGAATCTAGTGCTAGCCTGATGCTCTTCATTAGCTGTGGTGTTTACCAGTCAATTTGTAGTGGATGATCCAGTATCAGAGTGCTGCAGTCCCTCTCCTTTACCAATCTAACTCCTACATACAAGACACCTTCTGACTACATCTGCTATTTTTGCAATTTTGTTTTTTTAATCTCTGCACTTTTGTCTCATTCCTGTGAAGGCTTATTTTTAAATTTTCCTTCTAAAACATAATATTTATGTTTTGAGATTGGCATTAACTAATTCTACTGTACAAAACATTTCACAGATGAAGGCACTGTACTGAAAGGAACACTTTACTGTAAATATTTCATGATTCCCACCTGCAATTAGGGTTAGGAAAGTTACTCATTAGAGAAGCTCCTTCATACTGCTGCCAAGATATGATATCATGAAGATAATAGCTGCAGGTAAGTATTACAAACTCCACCAAAGAACCCACAAAATTTCTGCACATCAAGGTTCTTCACAGAAAACAGGCTGGTGGTTTCAAAGAAGTTAAAAATAGTTCCTTGGCAGATTCAAAGGCCTGTACATGCTCTACAGTTTTCAGTGAATTAGTAAATGATTTTATCCCAAATGAGTAAAATATAATTCAAATGAACGAACATGAACTTTTCCCCCCTCTTTGCTGTGTTTTATGCAAATGAACAGCTCGACAGATTTAAAGAGAGTTTTGCCTCTTGGAAAACCATAAACAAAAATTCATTCTGTATCAGTGCATTGTAATTGTATCTTCATTCCTCCTATGTATTTTTTTCTCTTCTTGCACAAGAAGATGGAATTTATAAATGTCTGAAGAAAAATAGCTTTCATTTTTCTGTGGCCCAAAAATACATAAAAATATGATTATCTGATTGCCATTTTTCATATGCTGGCACCAGAAATGCAACAGCAGAATACTATTTCTGTTTCTCGTCTATGTGCGTATGACCGCACATATTCTGTGTTTTTTTTTCTAGCTCACTTCACATCCCTTCAATTTTTTTATTCACTTGCCAATTTTAAAAAATTGCTGTCCTAAAATATCCCTCCTAGACACAGCCTAACATTCTTCTGATCACTTTTCAAAACTTTTGCAGAAAATACTTTAATAAAAAGGAAACATTAGAATGGCTAAAAATAAAGCAGTTATTCTTACCATTGGAAGTAAATGTAAACCGCTTATCTGACAGCGAACCACTGTAAGAATAG
Source organism: Formicarius rufipectus (assembly GCA_013399695.1). Classification (NCBI taxonomy): domain Eukaryota; kingdom Metazoa; phylum Chordata; class Aves; order Passeriformes; family Formicariidae; genus Formicarius; species Formicarius rufipectus. Next base: position 91,872 of record VXAU01004743.1, on the reverse strand, counting down.
AAAAAGGTAATTCAGCCTTTCATGAGGTGGTCACAGGAATGCTGAGGTACAGTTTCAGAATCACTGTCTATCCAGTAAAATGTCTCTGGCCAGACAGCTGCTTTCTTTGCTGGTTGGTTACTGACCCCACTAAGAGCTTTCTAGTACATCTCTTACTGTGACTGGATTTGGATCATTTTTTTAACGGATTTGAGCATTTGTTATGCTTTAAAGTGACTCCTCTTTGCATCAGCCTGTTACTCTTGCTGCATGTGAAAAAGTTACACTTGATGGCAACTAAACCACACCAGCTCTGGCCATTCCTACTTGGGCTATAGATGTGTCGTAGGATACCACTGGATGAAAACTACTGGTTTTAATCCGAGTGGGAACTAGTTCTAACTGTGGCAAACATCTCCCATCAGGAGTGGCTCTTTGCGCTCCATTAACCACACCCGTGACTCCCATTTTCTTCCTGGTTCTGACATGGACTGCTTTGCGTCAGGAGAAAAGCCATTTCTTGGGCCATTCCACACAGCCCTGCACAACTAGGACAAGATAAAAACAATACTCTAAGGGAAAGCTGAGCTTTCCCTGACCTCCCAGGGACCCGCTTCTGATTTCCCGAGGAGATGCCCCTGAGGTTTCATTCCAGAAGAGATGACTCTGACTGGCTGCCTAATAAAAGGAAAAGCCCAGGTTTTAATGTGAAATTAGTTTAGATTTCTTGAAAATCTGACCCCTTCACCATCACTTTGAATAGCTGCACGCATCACTTGCCCCTTTTGAAAAGCCTTGGCCATCATGACTAAGCAGTAAAACAACTTCAGCGCTAAGCATAAGACAGCCCTCTTTGAGGCTGCCCTTTGTTGTTGACCAGGAAAATTTCCCCCCGAGGTACTGTCTGCGGGCGAACCACGGTGTACACGTCTGTATGTTTTGAGAGCACTGCAAACAGAGGAATAGGAAAGTAGTCCCATGTCAAGGTCAATAAAAACACTGCCTCTTTCTGTCACTGAGGGAAAACTAATAACTACAGGCAAACGAAACCCATCAGAGATGACGGGGAGCACTGGGCGGGAGCTGATTTATTTGGGCACGTAGGCGGCATGTAGCTAGAAGGGGAAACACAAGCCCTCCCTCCCACATCTTCCCCCCAGGCAGTCCTCAGGGGAGATCAGATGCACTCTGCTCACTTCAAACCTGTTCGACATCACAGCCAAAACATTTTTTGCTTTCTTAGTGAATGCAAAACAATCCTTTTCAAGAGAAAAGAAGAAAATTACAACTATGGTGATCAGTAAAATCTACTCATCAAAACAGCAATCACAAGTCCTCCTTGAATGTGATAAAGCTTTGTAATAAAAATGTCACCCAGGTCCCTTTCAAATACAGAGCTGCAAATTTAGCAAATAAAGGGAGTAAGTTAGCATTTCTAAGGTCTATAAAGCTATGAAATCAAGCTGAAATACTTCTGCCATAATTCACTGAAGAGGACAAAGTAATTCAGTAAGTGGCAATTCATCAGTTTCCTAATGTGACAACTGGCATTTGTCGCACAATTTCTGCTTTGTCCTTTAAGGGAGTGTATCACCCCATGCCCCCGCTTTTTCCTGACAGCCTTCAGGATTCTGCCTTTCTAACAGTACCGGTGGTAGCACTACATGTAAGATCCGTGCTGGTAGCTCTGTAAATTAAGGATGTTACTTCCAATAATAAATAAAATAAATAAGTATAAACCACATTTTTTCCCCAGAGTTGGTCTCAAGCAAGCTTTTCCTAGGCAGTGCAAGTTAACCCTGAATGTCATCTTTTGCTGTTCACAAACACGCAGTCTCCTGAATTTTCGAAGACAAATGATTTCATGTGCACAGATATATAATCACAGGCCAGGCGACGTTACAGACTTAAACCTCCACGTGTTTGTACTGCGGTACAGAACTGCCCAATAAATCCATCCACTTGCTCTTCATTAAGGCATTTGTGGGTGCAGGTCCACGCGTGTATCACGAGAACCGAAACCCTCACAGATACTGGAGCGTAACAAGCGCGTTGAAAAATGAAGTGGAGAGGCCAAGGTCAGCTCTTGGGAACTATAGGAAAACGAGCTGTAACTTCATGTTAACAATGCAGATACTTAACAGCTCGATACACTCCAGCACCAGCTTTTGATGAGGTCAATTTCAACTCATGTCACTAAATAATTTAAACCTTTAGTACTGGAGTACACTATAAACGAGATTTTAAAAGGTTGAGTAAGCTTTTATTTAAGGGAATCTAAAAAGCTCTTAAAGCACTGCCGCTCAAGCACCAATTTTTTTTCTTGCCAGCACAGGCTCCTCTGCAGGATTTTGTTTCACAGTGTGTAGGTACCCTGAGGACAGGGAAGCCATGCGGCATTGTAAATGCCTCTTATAAAAGCTTTTTTAAGCATGAAATGCATGGGTTCATTTTCTTAGTAAACAGGCTCACCGTTTCTAGGAACATTTTTTCATGTTTTAAAATAAAAGGATTCCCCTACATACTCCAATTTCCCTCTTCTGGGATAACTGGCTCACACCAGCAGTTCATCTGCTCCAGGGATAGTCCCAGCTGCCAGGCGTGGCAGAAGCATCCTGGGAAGTGCTGTGCGCTGCCATTTTTCTCAAAGTCCGTGCCATCTAGTTTGCAGCCATACAACCCAGTATGATGAGCCTGTTGGCCTGTGGCTCCCTGTATAAAGTGACGGTTGTCTCCTCAGGGCAATTCAGTCTCTTCAAGATGTGCGTGATTTTCAAGGAGTGCCTCTACCTGCCCCAGGAGGCAGGAGAGTTACAGGGGCTATGCTCCTCCTTAGGCTGCTTTCTCAGGGGACTCACGTTAAATTGGCTAAATCTGAGCCCTGGAGTCTGGCTTCAGCCTGGAAGCACATGTTTCAGCTCTCCATCAAGAAAATGGAAGTTTTCCCCACTTGATGTAGTAGAGACACGTTTGCATCATCATGGGTACTTCTGTTACTCAGGTGAAATTGATAGGGTATTTTGTGAATAGGAGCATTAAAAGGACACTGGCGGTTAAGGTGATGGGTTAATTATGCAAACTGTTTCCCCCAGCATGTACATTTGCTTTCTTATACACTTCATTCCTTGTCCACTAGCTCTTGTACTGTGAAAAAAGGTACAAATGGGAATCACAACAGCCTTCCATTATAGGAATTTATGTGTTTCTGTCGGTGTTAGTCTGCCTGGGGTTGTCATCACAAATGTATGTAAACAGTTCTGTAAGTCTATAGATAAGCACAAAGTATTTAATTTATGGTTTCACTAAGCTGGGACGTGTGATGGAAAGAATTTGTATTATTTGTTTCATGAGGGCCTTGGTGCATGAGCAGAGTTCTCAATCCTGCTTTCTTGATACAAGTTTATATTAATTTTCTTTGGCAATCATCTTCCAAGAAAAATAGAAAATATCTAGACTTTACAGTTCTTTGGCTATGATCTACATACTACCCAAGTATATTCCAGTTCCATCATATATAAAGCATTTTAATCTGTGCTGAAGTTTAAGCACAGATTTAAGCAACAGAGCAAGTGAATGCCTTTTTTATTTAATGAATGAAACCATGATTGTAAAGTGTCAGGATGGTGTGAGTAAACATTGAGAAAACAGGAAAATAGTATAAAAAAATACATATTCCCTTAGCTCTCATAGACTATAGGATGGAAATTTCCCTTCCTATGTAAAAAACAAATAAAAAAAGCCTCATGTAAAATCCAAATAACATTTGAAAATTAAAAACAGGAATGACGGAAGCAGTTGCTGGAAGGGCTTACTGTGCTGGATAGAGATTAGAGGATTTCTTTCTACTTAAACAACAGTACAATTAAAAGTCAGAAGATAAGCGGTAAATACAACACCCTTGCTATAAATATTCTAAAAGAGTAAAAATCTCAACATGTCAAAAGCACAATGTTTAAGAAGTTGTTCATTAAATCGCCTATGGCACAATTGTACTTTTTATTTTGCATTCAGTCTTCCTAGCTTTTTTTAAACTTTAACATGAATTTATCATGATTTATTAGCACATCGATTAAAGGTGTTCATTGCAGAACATCATACTCTCATGTATCTGCTAACAAAGTAATTTGCAAATATGCAAATATGTTTTGGAACGAACAGAAGGGGGGGAAAAAAAAAAAAGAAGAAAGTACCTCCCTACATGATATGGAGCCACTGAAATCTTGGAATCTTTTCCTGTCTTCAATGCCAAAACCACTCTAAAAAAGCCATAGAAATTAAGCCCGAAAGCCCCTAGACCCACACCTAACATATTTTCCTCCTCAAAACAGTGACTCCACCAGCCTCTGCTGATGTGAGCAGCAGTGCACTGTGCTCCGGGAGTTGTCCCCAGCGTGAGCCCCAGCCAGTGGTACTCACTCTTGTGAGGGAATGCCATTGGCGACGACGCCTTCATAGCGGCTGATGCCCTTCTGCTGGGTGACGCTGATCTGACCGCCCAGCTCATCCGTGATCACGCCCGCATGTATCGCAGATTTGCACAGCAGTGAGGTCTGAAAGGCAGAAGCCAAACCTCAGAAGATCCAGTCTGACAAACTGTGGATGCTTTCCCTTCCAAGCCACAAGCATACAGGTGCTACAGCTCATAAAATCCAGCAGGAGCTCAAGAGAAAGAAGAGGCAGAGGAGGAAGAACAGTAGCCTTTGAAAAATGTATGTTTCTTAAAGTAGTTTCTTTTAGTTTTCTTTTTTTTTTTTCCTTTTTCCAAAGGGGGGGGGGAAAAAAAAAAAAACAACAAAAAAACCCAAACAAAAAACCCCCATAATCTCCTTCTGAGCAAGTGCTATAAGACTGTCACTCCTCAGGAAAGCAAAGGTGAAGGCAAGGCAATTCTACCTTGGGAAGATAAATCAGTAATTCCTTGATGTTCTTGTCTGAAGGCAGACATCTATTACTACACCTTACGATTTGAGTCATGGGATACATTAGGACATTTGGCTATGTGTTGACTTGCTGCTGCTGGGTTTTAAGTATAGCCCATTTCCCAGTTCTCAGGTAGGATAGCACTGAGAAATGCAAGCAGGGCAACCTCTGTGCCAACTAGGTAGCTGCAGGCAGAGATTGGTTTGATTCACACCAGCCCAGCTTGTGCTGTGCTACTAGACAAACTTTGGGCTGTTGCCTCCAGGAAGGAGGCAACAGCCTTCAGGCACAAAGGCAGAAGGTCTCCAGGGGAACCCTGCAGGTTCTTTCCATCTGAAATGCTAAATACTCCTTAAAGGTGAAGGGAAAGTTTCTTTCACAAATTCCTCAGTGCAGATAAGATCTGCATGAGGTCATGCCATGTGGTGCTTTTCTGTCCTAATCATTCAAAGCAAGGGCAGAATAACTCCAGCTAATGAGAATGTAATGTGGCATTTCTTTGTTTCTTCATCTCTGCCACTTTCCAGGCTGGAGCCTCATGCTTGAATAACTGGATGAACAGGTTAAACGTGAGCACTGACTTTTTAGAAACTCAGCAACTTTAGAGTTGTGATAGGGTGGGATTTTACTTCAGTAGTATGATTAAGCTTACTTCTGTGAGATTTCAAAGGCATTGACAGGAGGACAGTTCACAGTGAGTGCCATAGAGAGGACAGAGCTCTGTGATGTGAACTGTGGATAAATGCAAGCACTTGGGCAACTTTTTTGCTTTAAAGAACAAGCAGTTAAAACAATCCAAGAGGTTGGTAGTTATCAGTGGGATGTGATTAGGCAGTGTGTAAAATTTATTTCATCTCAGACCAGATTGCTACGATACTGCAGGCATAATCTTAAAAAACCCCCATGTGTTACTGAAATGTATTCTTTTCACACATGGACACCAAACAAGTAAAAGCTAAAGTCATAGAAATATTTTAACAGATAAGCACTGCCTCAAGAGGGACAAACCCTATGCAAGGTTTTTTCCAGAAAGCCAGAAACTGCAAGTCAGTAGGTGTATTTGACAATGAGCGAACTTTGTTCTCACACAATTGATTTGTCTGTTTGACAAGTGTCTCTGTGTGCTTATATACAGATAGCTTACTTATATACAGGTAATAAAAGGTCTAACACAGCTGGGAAGAATTACTGACAAAAGTCAAGCAGCAAAAGTTTAAACCAAGTTGTTCTATTCTTGTTTCTTTCATCTTTATGAATTTCCCCTCATTATCCTGTGTACTTACATCTCTGTACCCTTCTCCGATATTCCCAGAAATGTCACCTGCTATGTCTCTGCAGCCAGCAGGACAGTACCTGCTGTAGTGAGAGAAGAAAGGCTTGTTTAAGACGTGGACTGCAGTGATGATACGCACAAAGAAACTCATACAAAAGAAATGCTCTCAAACCAATAAATATTTTAGCAGCACTTTCTGGCTGATACTCTATTAGTGAGTCTAGGAGGTAAATAAATGGGTCCTTGAGTTCATAGGTGAGCTGGACACAATAACACACAAAGAATCAGAAAAGCAATTTTGCAAGGGCATTTATTTCTGTTTAATTCTCTTGTTCTAGAAATGCTACCACATAAGTTTTCAGCACAGCCCAGATAAGAAACCTATATGCACACTCAAACAGCAGCCAGAAAAGCACAATTTATTACCATTTCAAATCCTATCACAAAAGTTCAAGGAATTAAGAAATTATAGCTTGTCCTCAGATAATCTTGTATCAGTTGGGATCTGTTCTCAGAGGGAGCACTGGAATTTAAGGCTACTTTGAATTTCAAAGTGGAAACCTTTTTTCACATACACCATGTATATGTATGCCCTAACGAATTATTGCTGAGAGCTCTGCAACTCCATTCCATCATTTTTCTAGGCTGCAGACTTCCACTCTGCACTACGACTTCTCACAACTGGGCCTTGGACCATTACAGCATTGGAGCTCAAAAAAATTCCTTTCTCTAGAAAACCAAGACTGTTTTCTAACATCTTCTAATGACTGGACCAGATGACAGATACAGCAAAGCAAGCCAGAACGCAGAGAGCTACAAATCCTCCTTACCTGAATTCAGCCTTCGTGTAATGGTTTGCTCTTTCCAAACAGGTGATTAGATCTGTGAAAAGTTTACAAATGTCAATTCCCATTGTAGGATGTAGAAATACAGACAAATACTTTGCTAAACACAAAATTACATTTAAAGATCTCTCTGTATAATGTTTAAGCAATTTTATTAGACTGAAAACAACAGCTATGGTTTTCCCTCATTCTTTTTAACTTTCTCTTCTACTCCTTTGTTTTATACCTTCATCAAAGCTGAACATGCCTCCAGAACATTAAAAGCAGGAAAGAAAATTTTAATCTCTCCTACCCCTTCATTTTATCACAGTGTGGTAGATGCTGGAGCCCAGAATACAGTGGAACTTCAAGGAGAAGGTATTAATTTTCTCTTTCACTGGGTTTGTACTGCGAATGGGCTAGGTAGGATTTCAGCAGTTATTATATCTGGCTAACATTACAACAATTTTTTGTACAGATGCTATTAAAAATACCACAGTTCATGCTGACCTGATCATATTTAGCAACAAACATTTGGGGTAAAGTCTGCATGTGCAGAGATGATAAGGAAATAGGGGGACTGTGCCACTAATTCCCTACTACTTTTGGACTTCACTTTACCTGGATGATCACTACTTGCATAGGACAACAGAAAGCCTCGTCCTGACACGTGGGATCCACTCTCAAAGTGAATAGTTGCCTCATTGTTATCCAGGATGATTTCTTTGGGGACAGGCATCACATTACCACAATATGGCCCTATGGCAGAACAAAGAAGATTTCAAACATTTAGATGACATAATTACACTGGAATATTCTCATGATTAGCAAAGAATTTCATAACACACTCATTCTCTTTCAGTACCAATCCAAATGTTGACAAAAGGGTTTTTGTTTCAGTCCTTTATGGCTATGATCTCCAAAGTTACCCTGACAAGGAGTGACCAGGATCTAATTGTCTCTCCATGGTAGAAATTCCAGCATCCACATCTCTCATCACTTAAGCCTTAAGAGAATGATTAATGCCCTTCAGCCTTTGAAGTGCAGCATGCTTACAACCAGCAGTAATTCATTAGAGAAAATAACAGAACATTCAAAAACAATCTAAGGGGTCTAAGAAGGGTCCCCTAGATAAATTCTCCAGACACATACAGCTCATGCTGCTGTAGCACAGCAGAGTCAGGAAGGATTAAGATCACAGAGTACCAGATTTGCAAGGATCTGCATGTCACAAGCCAAACTGTACTACCAGGCAGCAACACCTTAATGAAAATATTTTTTAACCTTTTCCCTTTTAAAAACACCATCAGATCATGAAATTACACAGTTCAAGTCTTTAAAATTTTGAAGAAAACAGAGGAGTAGAGAAAGGGGAAGATGAAGGGAGTGGGACAGGGAGACAAGAGCCTTGTGCTTACATTGAATTAGATAAGGGTTTTATAGCTACCAACTGCAGTATCTTGGAACAGTCTTTGGGACACTCCTTTCTTGTGACAGCAGGCGTGCCCAGTACTCCTAGTAATTACGTTTGCTTCTTTGGAAGTCAGTTCCCAAAGGGAGTGTTCCTTTGAGACGGCCACAATCTCTGTGCTTGCCTTCTGTCACCATACCTGGGTGCAAACACTTGCCTCTGGCTGCCCTCAAGCACAGATCATACAAAAAATCCAAAGTAGTTTGGGTACGCTTATTCGAATTTATGAGGCTGTTTACAATATAACTGCAAAGAGGTTTTTGTAAGGTAGCAAACATTTTTCTCCCAAGAGAAAAAAAGAAACAAACGACCCTTTACAAGCCCTCAGCCCATCTGTTCTGTTCGAGGTGAATGACAGCTTTTGTGTCCTAAAGTAAGTATTTTGGATGAAAAATGATCACTTTAATTTTTCCTAGACAACCTCATTTTATTGGTGGTGGCTACTTTAGGGCAATTTGGAACTGACTTCTGAGACACAAGAAATTACATTAATTCACAGCATAACACAAATTTGATGAGTGATATTCTTCCTAACAGGCTCCTAAAAGCTTCTTCATTTTGCTGGATATTCTGGCATTGAGGGGACACTCTTTCCCAAATACTTCATTTGCCTTATAACAACTATAAGGTCAGCCTATAGAGTAGCCCTATCAGAGCCAACAACAGCCAGCTGTCAGAAGAATGGGACAAACAAAAGGAGGAACTCCTGTCTTTTGGCTTATAAAAATCATCGGTGAAGCCAAGCAGGCAGAGAAACAAGCGATGAGTGTGACATTTCCCTGGAGTACTCATGTGTTGAAAAATGACTCACGATTTAGTCAGAGAAAACAATGCCTACAAAAAGGGTTAAACAAATTGCTTAGGAAATGAACTTATCAAAAAGACAGCATCTGACACCGTGTCATACCAGACAACTGCACAAGTGATTTATTTGAGAAGGTCTTTTGTGTCAGATTGCAGTGGGAGTAGTAAAGTGCTAACTTAGATTTTTTTTTTTTTTTTTCCAAGAGAGAGAGAAAAGGGAAGACAGATGCATTGCACTTCTTCGAAACAAAACACCTGAGAAAGCTTTAATCCTTTTCTTCTCTCAAGGGCTGTCTCTGCATATTTTCCCACAAGTACTCTTTGGCTTTCTCGCTCCAAGCGATTGGCAGTGACCTGTCTACTCTGTAGGTATAATTTCAATGGCTGATTCACTCAACCACACATCAGCTGGATCAGGGATGAGTGTCTCCTCCAGCAGCAAGTCTACATTCATTCCAGATAATTATACAAACAAATCACACATCATGAGCAAAACCGATAAAATAAAATATAAAATAGTCTAGACTTATAGAGCTGTATAATCCAAATGAAAGCCAGGAATTCAGAAACAATGATCTTAAGAAGTCATCATTCAATGCCTAAAGAGAAGTTTCTACTGTTAAGTATTAAATCCAAAAAGGTTAGCAGGCTATGGTTATCTTCTGCTGAGAGCAGTTCTGGTGTACTGAAGGATTTTCATTGGTAGTTCAAAATTAAGGAGGCCTAGGATTAATTCCCAAAAGGATACAGAAACAAGGAGCATATGCTCAAGGAAGGAATATTTTCCAAAAGTTTATCAGTTTTCTGCAAAGATTTGTAAGAAAAACTAGGGAGAGGGGAGGGTTTATTAATACCACAAAACATTCACTTGTTCTTTTGTTGCAGACTGAGGAAGCCTTGAAAATTATGTCAATATAGTTCTTCCCAATAAGTGAGGTAATACCATATTAGCACTGCACTGTCAGGTCCTCAGACTTGCCTGAGATCTGAGAGAGTTTATTTCTGTGTAATAGAAATAAGTGCTGAGAGGTAAGGTTCAGAAAAAGGTGTAAACATTATCTCATCCCTCTATTAATGTTCTTAGTGAGACCAATCAGACATGAGTTTGGCTTAGAGGTTCTTTACTCCTTGAAAAAAACAGACATATGCGGTCTATTTTTCAGGAAAATGTGTTAATCCACTGCTTTTGGTGTTTTGTGTTTAAACTGACCACCTTTCTGATTTAGCAAATAATATTGTTCTTGTTTTAGCAGCACCTCACTCCATTTTGCCAAGTTTTTGCAGCATGCCCTTTTTGAACTCAAATTCTCATTTTCTCTCTAATCAATTTATTTTACATTGATGGTCTTCCAAGAAATTCTCCAGAGGGACAACCAGTAATACTTATAAAGTAAAATTGATTCAGGGTCAAGATAAGGCAGGGTTTTTGGGTTGAGTTTTGACTGATGAGAGAATGTTATACTTTCTTCTGTTTTCTAATTTTTTTTAGAAAAATAACATATTTGTTTTTATGGACTCTTTCCTATGAACTTCTGCACAGCAGTCCTTATCTTCCTTTCATGTTATAAAGCCAGACAGGATAGTCTTGCAGGCTCTCTGCATCTCAGCTTGTGGTGTGCCTGAATTAGATTCACTTTCTATATCCACAGTAATGCCTAGTAGATTTGCTCTCTACTGATTCACCTATTACCTTGAATACATATACTGTGAGAATTTAGAGACAGCAGAAGACTAAAGTCAACCAATATCTGCAGACATTAGACTTCATCTGAAAACTGTGTTTACTACTCAGCATTTTTCATTTTGAGGCAACTGACAAAAATACTTCTGTAGTTTACCTTCAAAACTCATTCATATGTGCTCCCTATCTTGTCTGTCCATTCCACCTAGGATTTATTGGTTTTCCTGGGCTGTCTATATGAAAATATACAATCATAGTGGAAATGAGAGATGATGGAGAAAGTCTTGGTTTGTGCCTGGTGTGAAAAGGAGAAACTTTTTTATAGGGGCCTGCTGATTTTTGCTGCAGCATTTGGATTTGACTCTGAATAAACACTTAATTCTTAAACCTGGAACTCAGCCAGAAGTTCTCTAAGATCCTTTTTGAGAACTGTCAGATCACGTTATCAGTTTTTCATCTTCTAATTTTAGTTGTGAGGTAAGTTGTTTTGCATATTCAGCTTGAAAAACGAGTCATGAATGCTGATCTCTCTCAATTTCCTGCTAAAGTCACTTGGCTGGAGCTCTGCTGGGGTAAGGCAGAGGATTATTTGGTTTGTTTACTAAGAACAAAGAAAAGAGTTTGATTTAATAAACAGATGTGTTACATGTGATAAAAGTGAGTAGGTGTTTTCCATATTTCAGTATTATTATATCTAGATCCCAGGGCCTTTTCTTCTTTCCATGTCTCATTAATAAGTTGACCCAACTGTGGTTCCATCTGTTAGGTCCAGATTCTTTACATATATATACATATATATAATTCTGCAGGAGGAATATTAGGAGCCTATGGTTTTCAAATATATCTAACATAATATTATCTATAATTAAACTAATATTTAGTGTCTTTCATCCAAAACATTTGATCTGTTGATATGGTTTAGGTGGCTTAAATTAAATACTCTTATTTTGGAATACTGTCTCCAAGTAGTATTAACATCCTGCAAGATACACAATAAATTGTCTCATGGATATCCTTTGACTTGCTCCTCTAGAGACTGAAGAGACTATTTTATGTGTTGTTTATTTTTTTTAATGTTAGCAATAGCCTACTGCTTTTGTGTTTTTCATAATAATGTTGTTCTTCAAATCTGATCTTTACAGCATTGTCTGGTTTTATGAAGTCTAGTTTACTTCTCCTTTCAACCAGGCTCTGGCACAGCTCCTGAATTTTCTTTGTTGAATTATGTTCCTTTATTTTTCTACTTCCTTGAAGAAGTACTGAGCCTAGAGGACCCTTTACTCTCTACTCTTACACCAGCTGGCAACGCATACATGCTGTTTGTTTCTGTAGAACTTAATACTTTCTGCCTCTTCTGTAAGGCTTTTTCTTCCTTTTAAAAGCACTTATTTTCCTCTTTAGCTACTGAAGGTCTGGTTCACTATGCTCATTCTGCTTTCAAATTCCTCAACTTCATTTAAAATCTGTAGCTTGACACTTGCAGAGGTCTTTAAGAAATTAGGTTTAGATATCAAATCACGATGTCTTCTACTCAATAGAGAACATTCTCCTTTTGTTCCAGTCTTTACTTGCAGAGTAAACCATGGTTGGGAGGCAGGGTGCAGCAACAATCCCATGGATCTACTTCTCCAGGATTAATATGTCCTAATGCATTTGTTTGGGGAAAATAATGTTTTAAATTATCATCCTTATATTCTGTTGCCTTTTCTCAAATAAATAAATTTGGAATCACCTCAGTAGCTAGGGAAGGGTAAGGGATATGCTGAACATGGATTATGCTTGATTCCCTTCAGAGCTAAACACTCATCCAGAGTGCAAGTCCTTTCACAAACAGCACACAAAACCAGCAAGGATCTGTTGTATGAAAACACCTGCATTCTCCCAATTTGACTCCATCCTACATTCACACAAATACTTCACTTAGATAAGCAGTAACTCTTCTTCTCCCCCATAGTGAGAGAGGTCCTCTTTGCTCCAACCCTGACACACACCTGTGCAGGTGTAACCAGCGTGACCCTGCGAGGATGTGCCAGAAGACAAAAAATGCTGCTTTCTGTTTTTCTTTGCAGGACTCAGGGAAGGTGGTGTTTAATACTCAGCAGATATGACTTGACAGAGTAGTCAGGATGAGGCAGCCTGGTTATTCAACATTTCACTCTGTGCAACAGTATGACTTCAGGATGAGTGGCAAGCATTTCTTGTTTTAGGAAAAAGAAATATAACTTTCAGTTAGTGTTTCTAAAGGATTGCCAAAGACTGCAGTAAAGGAAATAAAAAGACATCCTAGTTAGATTAGAGAAGTAACTGCAATTTAAAAATGTAGAGTTTGGGTCACCTGCCCAAGCTGTACATCTGCCTGCTTAACCTGCGGTGAGATCCCCCACTTTTAACATTGCTGTGGTTTTAGCAAAATCCAAAGACAGAATCACAGCAACAGTTAAGAATCAGGAGTGAAGAGCTGTAGTTTAACAAAAAACAGAGAATAATACACAACATGCTGTATGCAGCCACGAGGAAAAAAGGGTCCATTTGAAAAAAACAGAACACAGACATCCTTTGTTGCATCAATCTTTCCAAAACTGAAACCTCAGGATACTCAGGCAACCACTCAGTCAAAACCCAACTGTTAGAAGAGTTTTGACTGTTAAGAAACTGCTTGACTTGATCTTCGGCAAGAACTTGTCTGGGCATTTCCCTGGGTTTCCTGAAATACCAGAAACAATACAGTAATAACAAGTTTCCTTTGAGGGACAAAAAAGAAACCTGGACACACCCTTTATTTAAGCAAGATATTTATTGCAATGCATAATAAGGAGAGACTGGTTTGATGAATCCCCTCAAGTCATAATGACAAGGAGAAGGCATCCAAAGGCACTCAGTTCTCCTGAGCACTTCACACACACGTGTGCACACTCTCAGCAACGATTACACAACAGTAAATGCTCAATTTGACTACTAGCCCATAGCGGCAGGTGTGGGAAGAAGAAAGCATTGTCAGTAATTTCTCTATTTCACACTAGTTACTGGCTGTAAATTATTCAGGAACAAGTCAACTGCACTAACTCTCCAAATTATTACTAGTCACTCAGCAGCTCTGACATCCACCCCAGAGGAACACATCAGCCTCCTACTGACTGGAAGTGAATGGAGAAGTAAGTAGGCACTTATCTCTTCTTTCTCTCCAGTCAAGACTGATGATCAGCTCACAAAATTAAGGGAAAAAAATACTAAGCCATTAGATAGGGAAAAAAGCTAGAAAAAAAGGGTCAAAAGACGTACAGAAATCTGATAAAGACATAAAAAGAAGCTAAAAGCAGTTCCTGTCAAACTTTTCAAACATTTATGTTCCACCTTCCTAAGTAGTGCAAATTTTGTTCTTGAGAACTACAAGGCCGACATGGTTAATCTTGTTTTCACATATCCCTTTAACTAATTAAAAAATCAGAAGCTCTACTTCAGAGCTCAGTGTTTTTAATATGCTCAGATAATGCAATTAACTCGAGAAGAAAAGCATTTTGGTAAAGGCTGCACCTTGAGTACACTGTGAGATTATGCTCATATTAATTTTTATTTTACATTCTTTTTGTGGGACAAACCCCTCCTATATTTTAATCCAGTGAAAAACTATGCCTTTGAAACAGAACATGATAATCTTTATTTTTCCTGAAGACAGCATGCGCAAAACTGTGCTAATATTTAAAGGTTTGTCAGACAAAGGTGACTCAGTTTCGCCAAAATAGGTGTTAGACTCTCTTTGCTGACTGATGATTAATATTTTCACATCTAAGTCTGGATACAAAGCTAACAGCTTGAAAGGAAAGGCTTGCTACAGGTTCTTTCCTCTAGTGAGCACTGAAGAAAATAGTTTGCAGAGTAATAACCCAGAAATACAGTGTTGAGACATGTCATGTCTCCGGATTTACAGCTCCATTAAGATTATTTAATTACCATCTTTTAATTGCAATATTGGAGAAATCGAAATGCAAGAGCTGAGAAGTATCAAAGGTGAGAAGAACTGCAGTGTCACATTTGTTTCTCAGTTGAGATCCAGAGATTCTTAAGTATATCAGCATATACAATGCTACATGCTTTTCTAGGAATGAATTGTACTCTTCTATCAGTCTACAAAAATCAAGGAAATTTCTGATTAAATTAAATAAAATTTGCACGTAAGTGGTCTAATCTGTATCACCAGCTTACAAAAGTGAAGACATCAATGCTACAGTTAGCATTAATCAATTAATCCATTAGTTTGTATTTAACAGATTCCCCTTATTGAACTGAAGGTAAATACCCCAAACACAAATTGAGTTACTCCTTGCTGTATTGCATGAGTCCCTGCAGATGGTTATAATCATGAATGAATCACAGTTAAATGTAAAGGTTGAAAGAAATTTGAAACAAAACCAATACTTTGTCATCTGGAGTTTTCTTTACACTAATGTTATATTTACACCCATAATCTAGTGTTTTGTCTCTGAACAATTTTCTAAGCTTCAGATACACTCCTCAACAGGTGTTTGTACTCATACTGACATTCTTGCTGTTGTCTTCTGTAGAGTTGAAGAGATCAGCATGGTTTTTAAAATACATTTCCCTTTGGACCTTATTGTCTTGTAATTGCAAACCTCTTAAATACACAGCAAAGACTGCTCAGCCAATTTGAAACATGAGCAATATTCACATTGCCAGCTTTCATACTTTGCTTTTTAGGTTTTCCTTTTTAAACCCAAGTCAAATACACAAAACATGCAAAGATTATTTTTAATTGCTCAGATATTTCCAATGCCTGCAAAATATTTTCAACTATCTATCATCCTATGAATGAATTTCAGTGGCAAAAGTCAGTATCTCCTTGGCCAAAGGGAAGATGTTGACCTGTCTGTAGATGTTCATGAAGAAGAGAGATCTGGGCTCAGAAGCAAAGAGCTGTCTAAACGGACACTTAACAGACTGAATGGATCTAACAATGTTTACTCACGGGGCTTCTTTTGCTTACACAAATGCATATTAAAACCCAGAGCTATAGCAGAACTATTGAAAAAATTACTTAGAGGAGCTCTCATCTCATCTAAGAACTCCTGTGTCTTTTAAAACACAAGCAAGATCATGATTTTATGCCTACAGAACTATTTCCACATTGTTGTTCTGCACAGATTTACATGAATGGAGAGACTGTAGGTATGCTGGTGGGAAAGTCTACAGTGAGCTGTAGACCACAAAATACATTGCAGATGGTATGTCTGCCTAACCTATAAAACTGGTTTAATCAGATATGAGCAAAATCTGTTAATTGTGAGACTCATTATGAGAATGCAAATTATGGTCCACATGCATCAAACATTACCAATCAGGCCTGAAAATGGGTGTGGGAATAATTAAAAAAAATATGAGGAATTCATTGCATAATACCCAGGTATTCTTTGCTTACAGGATGAATAACTGCAGGATAAACTATGTGAAGATGTCTTCATTCTAATGCGTAAGGACCCAGAATTTCAATTAACATCCAAGCTTCATTTTTCACTTCAGAAAACAGTATATTGATTTATTCTTGTTTCCAAGAAAATCCTTTGATTAGAAATGCAAATATAGTATCAATAAAAATTATTCAAAGATATGTTAATGCAGTACTAACCACCTAATTCTCACTGCCAAGTACAGACAGACTATTTCAGGTAAACACAGCTCCTTACTTACAGTAATGAAATGGGTCATAGAACCATAGAATGGTTTGGATTGTAAGGGACCTTAATCTACTTCCCACTCCCCCACCACGGGTAGGGACACCTTCCACTAGATCGTGTTGTTTCTGGTCCCACCCAACCTGGCCTTAAACACTTCCAGGGATGGGGCATCCACAACTTCTCTGGGCAACCTCCCCAGCCTCAGAGTGAAGAAAGAAATAAATAACATTAAACAAAATCCCAGCACACATGAACAGAGATGTTCCCTACGCCTCAAATCATGTTCTATGCAAGGCTTAGATATCAGCATGTCGCTGCCCATTCTTAGTGAGGGATCTTTCAAAATGCAATGCCTCCCCCATGAGAAGAGTAATTACCTTTACCTTCCTTTGCAAGCAAGGATTTAATACCTCACTTTATCTTCTCTTGCCAGATGAGTGATAAGCCTATCATGCTGATGAATGAAAGGCAATCAACCCTCCTTACTATTAAGATTCCTTATGAGATCTTATCTTTGGAGAATCATATACTTTTCTGAGCCAAGCAGTAAGATGGAAAACCTACAGACACTCTGTGCAACTTACACCTTCATCACATTTTTCCAGTGACTCCATTCTCCTTATTAAGTCCAGTACAGGACATTCAGCCTCACCTGGCTGATGGGCTACAGCCCACTCCTAGCAGGCAAAATTTTATGAACTGTTGATTCCTGAGTTTACTCCTACATTGAGGAACGCCTTGCAGACCTGGCTTTAAATTGTACTTCTGAAAGAGGGCACACTGCCTTGAAAATCAGTTTGACTCTTCTAGAAAGTATAGATCAAAGTTTCAGTGACAACTGGTTGTAAAACCAACTTGAGGAAGGCCTCGGGTTCTCCCTGCACAGGATCCTGCTGTCATTCTGATTGTTTTAAGTGCACAGCTATAGCAGATTATTTGCTTATCTTCCTGTGCAAATCTCTTAGGAGTGCAGTTTGGCCGCATTTAATATCTGCAAGTATTAAAGCCTGTACATTAGCAAAGGTTATCAGTTGCTAATAGCTAGCAATAGTAAAGGTTATCTCCTCTCTGAGCCGTGAGCTGCCTAGGAATAGAAACATGTAGGTTGACTCCTATTTTTCATCTTTGTCTAGTTTATGAGCAAGCTCTTTCCCTACACAAGAAGTGGAACTAACTCTACCAAAACTGTGATAACAAAGCTCTGCAGGTCTGAAGGCAGAGCCCTCGAGGCAGACGTGGCAGTCAGACACACGCCCCCGTGTCCCCAGCACAGCATGGCAGCACCCTCAGCCTTGGCAGAACGCACAGCGTGAGAGGCAATGACCTCCCATACAGAGAATGATAGACTTGAATGTGATAAGGAGGAGAGGATAGAGGCTGACATTTCTTGCATTTTTGCTGAGCTGGCTTTTACTCACACTTTTGTCATTTCATACATTGACCATTGCCTTGTCTTTTACATACCGTGCACCGTTGAAGAGCTCTGGATAGAAAGGTAGCTGGACTCGCACTTCTGTGATTCAATATCCAGGTCTCCAATTTTCAAGATCAGGCGTTTTCCGGGAGGCACTTGGATTTTCTTTTCACAAAGAGTGTAGTTTGGGTATGTCCCAGGATAGTTCTTGGATGCCAGTGTCCCACTGTCTTGATACATCACTGTGTGCCCACATCCATCACCTGCAGTAGGATTAAAGAAAGAGGGGAAAAAAAGTGTATTCCTCAATAAAAAAACATAAAAGAAAATACTGACCATGTAATCATGTCTTGTGTGTTTTCCCCTTTTAAAAAAGCATTTTGTAACACTCCACCTCAATTCTGCTGTTAATGGAACATAGAATAAAATAAAATAAAACCAAAATAAATCTAGTCATATTTCTTCTGTAAAGCAGTAGAAAGGAGGGTTGGAAACACTCATGAACTAAGATGTATTTGACAGTATTGTACAGACAGTCCCTCTGGCTTGCTGCTTTACAAGCAAACCCTTCTGAATCCCTAATATGCAATTCCATATGTAAAAAGTAGGATCCTTCAATAAATGACTTTCCCCAAAATATCATTTGGCATTTTATTTACATAGCAATAGCTATCACAGAGAGGGTAACTAGTGCTGCTGCCTCCTTACACAAGAAGTGAGGGAAAAGGTCCAACAAAG
Source organism: Formicarius rufipectus (assembly GCA_013399695.1). Lineage (NCBI taxonomy): Eukaryota > Metazoa > Chordata > Aves > Passeriformes > Formicariidae > Formicarius > Formicarius rufipectus. Next base: position 73,081 of record VXAU01004743.1, on the reverse strand, counting down.
TGTGTTTTCATGGCACTGTGTAGGAGCCAGCTCAGCTTTGGATCCTTTCCTTGGTGGAGAGGCATCTGAAGAACAGCTGCAGCAGAATGCAGGACAACAGGAAAAGCCACATGGAAATACATGGGGGGATGTGTGGACTGACATGGAAAACAGGAAGCATTCACAGAGGGGAAGGGAAGGAAGCAGGTATCAGATAAGAGACCTTGACTATTAAAGGAAGAAATTTTTACTGTACCATTTAAAAGCATACTAGTAACTTAAAACTGATATATTAAAGCTTAAGCAATTTCATTCTGCTTGATCTTCCAAAGAATGGAAACTTTTGCAGCAGTGGGACTGGTGTCATACACACGTGCATGTAACAGGCACTCCTCAGTTTCAGGTCGATTAGGGCATAGGCATTCTTTACATAGAGTCTTGTATAGATATCCTTTATCTCTGCAAAACCAGAGATAATCCAAGAAGTATTAATAAAATAGAGAATTCTGCAGAGCTGGGAATTCATAATGTTCACTTTAACTACCTGAAGTTTTACTTCTGGGGATATTTTGGTTAAACTGTTTTGGTACATGCATTTTAATTACTATCTGAATTTCCTTCCACAAACTCTAGGAAAAAAACCCTTATGGTTTCAAAAGATTATTTAAAAATAAACAACTACAAATGAAGTGTTGAAAAAGAAACATGACATATTGGGGTTTGCTGGGGAAAGTGGCATGTTGTGCAAAGGTAAGTGCCAAGCTATCAAACTTTGACTTGCTACCATATAATTACACTGACATTGTATCCAACTCAACTGCTTTTTCATAATCAACCACATTTATTTTGAAGTTTTAGCACTGTTACTACTATAGTTGCCTGCTATTTACTTTTATTGCATGTTCACATAGGGAATAAAGGGAATAGAAGATACAGATTCAAAATCATATCACTGTAAAACAAATAAAATATGGGGTTTTTTTCAGATCTCCGTATTCACATGCTTTAAAAAACATCTGTTTCAATTTTTGATCCAAGCATTATTGATTTTAGGATGCATAGGAAAATACTCAAGATTAAAGGAAAAATGGCCTCATGAGCAAATTATCTTTTAATGGAAGCTTTCTGCAACTGGAATGAAAATACAAAGACCAATACAGTATATGAGCTATCAACTTTCTGAACAGAAAAAGGAGTCCACAGAGGTCCAGGCAGTGTAAAACCAGATCACCTCCAGCAGGACACAGGGCAACCTTGCTACCTAAGCAGCCAACTGCTGTGTAGTAAAAAAAGAACTGCCCATGGCCTTTAATTTATGCAGCGTGTTTCTAACTGTGAGCATTTGCTTTAGCTGGGCTGATGTAAATAAAGTAATTACAATCTTGAGCTTGGTTTGCAACTTATCCTTATTAGGGAAGAAAATGAAAAACAGAGGAGAAAGTTACAGAACCACATGGGGATGAACTCCTTAAAATGGAAAGTATAGTTTTCACATAGTTTTCATCTCTATAGGCTATGTTCTGGCCTGTGTCACCTTGTTACAATCCCAAGGATCCTTTGTGGCACAAAATGCTCCTCAAAAAACTGTAAATTCATTGCTATCTTGGTAAGACCCTGACAAGTGTCCAGGTCACAAGGCCTTATATTTCTGCAGAAAGTGTGCAAAACTGTGCATGAGAGACCTCAGCCTGAGGTTAAACAAGGTCTTGTTCCCAGAGAAATTCCTTCTTTTTTGTTAAATCTGTCTTTGAGTCAGAGTATTAACACTAGGACATCTTTTGAGCTATTGCTGTTTTCTGACTTTTCACTGGTGGTTCATGATCAGTCAAACACTCCAACTGAGGAAAGGTAGGATCAGCATCAGCCTGCATCTGTAACATCTCTTGCTTCTTCTGCTCTGCCTGCCTCAAAGGAAAAGCTAATGACGACAGCTTGCTAACCACAAGAACTGAAGAAATGGCCAGAAAGTCAGACCCTGTCCTAGTAACTATGGTTTCTTACAGAGAAGGCTGACTGAAGCTTGGAATTTTGAGCTTCTCAGCAAGATTACCAGAGCAAAGAAAAACTTACACTGAAATTTACTGGGAAATGCACCCTAGGGAAGGAGTCAGAAAGCATAGAGGGAAGGTATAATAAAGCTCAGGATCTGGTAAGTCAAAGAGAGATTTAATGATTAAGTGTTAGTTAAAAAACTTACATATATAACACCATTATTTACCAAGGGCTCAGAAATGAGGGCAAGTCGTAAGAAATTCAAAGCATATTCCTATTCACATTTTCAAATGAAAAATGTGAACGATATTGCCATTAGCTTTGTTCTTAGTCTTTTCCACAAGAAATTGTGATTTCCAGCAGAAATGTATTGACCAAACATCAAAAACATTGAGTTGAAAACACAACTGCTTATCCTTATCAAAACCATCATTTAAATACCTGATGTCACTCTGTCTTCTATAGGCACATCTCTTCTGCCTGGAAATATGTTTATTCAACCAGTCAGTTTGACACAGAATTTCTTGCTGACACTAAATTTTCACTTAGCACTGCTTCTGAGAACTATTTTGTATCACCTTATTTGGCAAGAAACTGTCAGCCTTGCCTCAGACATCAAAGTTTCATCACTTCTCACTGGACAGGAGCAAAGCAAAATATTTGAGTGCAAGGTATTCAGCAACCAGAGTCTAAACCTGTTTAATTTTAATAAAATCTCACCTCAGCACCAGGAATTACTGAATGCACACCAAACATCCTTCATAAAAAAAGTTCCTATGGGCATTTGAATCAAGACCAAGATCATGGTCTCTGGATTATGGCTCTGTTGGTCTACATGCAGGTTATATGAAAGATCATACAGCACTGAAATTCAGGCTGTTTACCAGAGATAAAATTAGTCTCCTATAGCAGATGATGGAAATAGTTCCCCAAGAAGCAGAGAATCACAACCTTCTGCTGCAGCAGTGGGCACACCACTCACACCTTGCTTTGTCTCACATGATGCTCACTGAGAGCAGTGAATATTTGTAAAGCCAAACCTGGGATCCCATCAGAAGACACAAGCACATGTCCCTGTGGAGAGGGCAAAAGGAGATACCAAATGGCTGGCAGGTAGTACCATTTCCCATCTTCAGACACACGATAGATATGTATGGCACCAGGTGGAAAAGTATCTCCAAGCAGCTGTGTCTGGGCTGGGTCTGACCATGGCTGCTGGTTCACAGGCAGGAGGACCCGCTACAGCATCTGACCTGTCCAGGAAGGACACAGGTGATGAAATCAATGCCCGCAAACCTGCTCTGGCCCCATACTGTGAGCTGCCCTGGGCACAGCTTCTGACAGACACCGAGGCTTTAGCAAAACGGTGGTGGTGCCAGAAGCAGCACAGCTAGAAATCTCTGAAAATGATGCTGGTTCCTTTATGTACCCTCCTGTCACCAGAATCACCTGGGTAGGATTACTCTGTTCTCCTGTCCTGTCCCAAGTTCAGCACGCAAGACAAGCCCAGATCTCACTCCTCTGCCCCCCAGCCTTTCCACCCCTTGCTCACATGCACCTGTGGATGCGCACAGTGACTTTATTCAACCACTCTGCACATGCCCCTGGGAGCTAGGGAAAACGCTACAGATTTTCAAATAAGTGCTATAAAAAGTTTCCACGTGCTGCACCTCTGGGAAACACGTTGGTACAGCTGCCTACAAAACAGTTACAGAGTATGGTATCAAAACGCATTTTCAAAAGCATTGCTACAATATCCTGGCAGCAAACACCTGCCTTTTTCATACTGATTCACCCCCATCAAGCAGTTCCTAACAGACTTGGACTCACTCCAGGGCTAAACACGTGTTATACCTACGCGTGTTCATGCACTCAGCCCGCGGTTCCCTGTCCTCTTCCATTCCATTGGACAAGCCCTGTCAGGCACCAGCATCTCACTCCTGGTCTCTCTGGTTACAGACTCCTGCTACCTGCAGCCCCTTGGCTGCCTACCTCTTCCCACTGCACCCCTATTTTCTTCTCTGCCTCCTCTCTCCAGGTCTGCTATCCTTTTACACAGACACATTCATGGTGGTGCTTGGGACAAGGCATGCTCCCCCTACCCTGCATGGAGTCGAGGGAGCAGAGTTGTTGGTGGTTGATAGCCTGTCCTTCTTTTCCACTCCTAAATGTTGGATTCAGCAAAAGAATCAGCATTTTCTGAAGAGTCCCAGCTGCAAATTGACACAGTCAAAGTGAAGAAAACACCACTGAGTCAAGGGTACAGCTCAGAGAGCTCTGATGACAAGGCCTACCAGGAGAAATAAAATTTGTCTTGTCTTCCACATTGCTTTCACTGAAGTAATAACTCCAGCTTATTAAAAGCTACCATAATAACTGAACCAAGGAGTTTTGAATCTGTGTTTGAAATAAGATTTGAGTTATGCGTAAGAACAGACAGGTATCTAAATAACAAATCAACTCCTTCCAGTCAAACCTGTGCCCTCCCTGCTCATCTGGGATAGAAGAAAAGACAGGCAAAAACCAAGTTTCCTTCTAGATGTCATCCAAATCCTCTGGTGTGGTCTGAAAACACTTTAGGTTTTCGTACAGCTGCTTTAACATCCACCACTAACAGAATCACACACATTGAAAACATAAACGGGTTCATGCCTTCACTGCTTTCTGAGGCGATGTAGTCAAATCCAGAGTTAAGTGCTCCACCTCTAACCTCTCTGCTGCCAAACATGGGTCAAGAGAATCAGCTCTTTACTGTGCCATTATGACAGAAGGAGGATAGCTCCATGCAGCTGGGACCTAAACCCACCCTTTTTCCAGAGAATAGGGAGATGCCAGACTTTTGTGCTTTTCATGGCAATGAGCTCAAGCTGGTAACTAAAACAAGGGGCAATATCATGATTCTGAGGCATTGCTGGGTAGGTGAGTACTGCCAGTCCTCTTCCCCAACGGTGCCACGGCCCAGTGTCACCATGGGGGTGGTGGGGGAATGGCCACACGTTTGAGAATTTCACAAACCACCACAATTAGGGCAGATGCCATTTACACCAGGCAAGCAACAGGCTGAGCCCTGCTTCTAAAGTATACAAATAGACAGCGGGATTTTTTCAGAGGTCCAGTTTTACATTCTTCACAATGTTTTGTGAATACAGCAAAAGTTATTTTACAATAATGAAAGAAACTGTTAGAAGTTAAGGCAAGACTACAATAATATGAAAACAAAACCAAAACCAAAACCCAAAACCAGTGATTGCTATCTGCCCTGGCTTTTAAGTTAGTATTAATATCTTTCTAAGGGAAGAAGTCTTTCACAGTATGCCATACTGCAAAGGGAAAGACAAATAGTGCGCAAACATTTTCTTCGAATTGCATTTTAATTTTTTTGACTCCCTTAGGTTTCCAGGAAACATTTTAACCTGTATGCTGCAGCAGTTTCAGAGGACACCTATTTTGCTGCCCAAACTAACCAAGCAATGGCTGGCAGGATGGCCAAAAGCAGGAAGGGAACATAGAGGAGCAGAAGATACAAAGAAACACTGCAGAGCACTGATTTTGTTGCCCAAATTATTTACTTACCAACTTCAAAGGGATGCAAAAGAAGAAGGAGGTCAAACAAACCACAGCATGTTTTACCCTCCTCTTCACAGACATTATTTACTGTAATGTCCCTCTTAAGGTAGAAATGAGAAAGAAGCAAATGATCTGCAGTTGGTTCCATAGCAGTTCCGTAAATCACGAATTCCCACCATGCACCCAGCTGCAATCACTCCTCCAGCTATTCAGGCTACGGCTGGGGGATGGCTCTCCTCAGGGTGTCCCCTGCAGCCCGCCCCAGGAGATGCTTTGCCTCAAACATATAACAAGTTATTTTGGTAACCGGTTGGATTAACATCATGCAGCATAGGAAAAAAAAAAAGCAACAAACCACATGCCAACAACCCTTCTAAATGTCTTATCTAGGAAAGTAGCTTACAGCCATACTCCCATTTTTTCAAAGTTAAAGAGTTTTTTTAGCAATTGCAGCACAACCATCTGTCAGTAGCCAGGAAAATCTTTCCAGCTGTGCTGACCTACATGGCAGTGACTTTGCTGGATTGCTACAACTGATCTGAGCAGCCTTTACTACCCCAGAAACCTCTCACCATTGAAGAAGTTTGTAAAGACAAAAAAAACCTAGCAAGATCTGAGATTTTATTTATTTAGCTGCTAAAAGGGCAAAAGAAAGCAGAAATCTAACATTAAGCAACTTCTTCCATCAACAGAATGGAATTTATTCAGTGCAGCAGGAACTTTACACTCAGCATTAAGGTTCAAAACCTGAACAAGTAGTTAAGTTTTACTTTAACTAAAATGCAAACTAGAAACTCATACAATGAAACTCTTCCAGTATCCATAAAGACTTGATTAATTTTGCTACTTAAAATAACTTTCTGGAAAGCAACCATATTATCTGCATATACATTTTAGGGACTTGTATCAGGATGAAGCCTAACAGTACCTAGCAGGAAACCTCAGTGACAAGACAAACCAATTACTGTAGAAATCATAATGCAAAAGAAGAGAAAAGCAACTACACCCCGGTAGTTCTTTTCTTATAAATTATTTATGAGTACATGGGATTAAGAAGTTGCTGCATTCTGTAAAGAACAAAATACTGAAATGCGAAAGGGATAAGGTTTATACAAAAATGTAGATAGCATTGTACAGTTTTCTTATTTGCTCTTATTAAATATGCAAATAGTAGCAAACCAGGTTTGCCTTTGATTTTCAGTATTACTATCTGGTTCCATCACAATCTGTGAAAGACAATACCAGACTACATGTCAAAAATAAGTATGGTTTAGTTCCTGCTTCCAGGACTTAGGCAGTATATCCAAATGTAGCCCACCGGAGAAGTGAGTTTCAGTGCTGGAATTTGCTTTTCAGCACTCTAAATACAGCAGTCTTGTGCTTGTGGGTGTGAGAAAACTTCTATGCCTTTTTAACTGCTGAAACAAAAGAGATTTGTTATTTATTTATTTCCTGCATAGTTGCATATAATATGCCGGTGCTTTTCTTTCATGAAAGTGGCATATTGCTGTGATTGACCATCTCGACATCTTACTGTTCTGTGTGGTTTTGGACAGAGATACAAGAATGACGGTACATATGTATGAAAATTTCAGAGGAATCTTAAGTGTAGGATCTCCTTTTTGCAAAAGGGAAGCTGGTTTTTTGTTCTGTAAAAAAATACCTGCCTACTTTGAGATACAAGCCCATATTTTGTGCCTTGAGTGCTGAGAAGGCACTGAGAATTTAATTCACAGGCACTTATTGTAACTGCATGCTCTGAAAGAACTCTGAAGGACTCCAAATAAATGGGAAAATGGTCATACTCCTTCATTAGCCACCTCTGTAGAGTAATTCAGGGTTCTGTTGATGCTTCAGTACTATGAAGGCTATGGGGAACAAATATCCCACAGAGGTTTCTTCACCTGCCTCTCTGTCTACAGCATCCCAGCAACATGTCAATGGCACAAGGCTGCAGCAGGAGATGGAGCTCCCTCCCACCTTCTGTTGGGATGTCCTTGGGTTGGAGGGACATTTTGCCATTAGGGCATCTCCCCTGATTCTGCTGATTTGAGGCAAACATGCCGTTGGATTTTTATTAAGGATTTTTCAGGCAAAGTAGGAAATGCTAATCTTAACTGAGAGTCATATATATATGCAAATTGTTTGCTCTACTTTCTCCATCTGTTTTCTTCCCAGGTTTTTCTCTTCGCTCTGCTTTACTGGAGATTAACTTACAGTATATTGCACCAAATTTGGAATGTGTGGGAAACATATGCTGCAATCTCAGGGCCAGACTTGAATATTGGGTTGCACAGGAATAGGAATATTCACAGCAGTGGTAAGGACTGACAAACCCACAGGGACAGGAAATTTAGAGACACCATGGTAAGGAGAGGCTGAAGGAGAGCTGTTCCAGTTACAGTAGCAGGTGGGAAGGCAAGATTTCAAAACAGTTTTAATTCGGGCAAGAGGAAATGGCTGAACATGATAGAATGAAACTACGCACTCTCCTTATGTTAATATGTAATTCCCTTGTTAGTGTGATGCAAGTCAAGCAAGATAGAAAGTTATCAATGATACAAGATGGACTTGTTTTCTTGAAATCAAACCTGTCCTGGCTTACTTGAAAAATCATGCTTTCACCTTTTATGCCTGTACATCTAGGTAGAATATATGATTTATTAATAAGGGAGGACAACAGAAAGCACAACACTTTTCCAAAAGCAAATTATGCAAACACCCCATTATCCTCAAGGTATATATCAACAAATATCTCTAGAGAAAATTAATTCATTTGTGATGAAAATAATAATTTTCATTTACCAGCAAGATACATTTTTTGTGTTGTCTTTTGATTCAGCAAATGAAATGTCTAGGAAATTAGGTGTTTCTTCCAAGGTTATTGCAAACTGACAAGTGGTTTCTTGCAACTCCAGTATAAATGGAAGCAAAAATTAACTGAACTAAGATGAACTGAACTATTCTGATCTGAAGCACTGAAAGCAAGAAATGCCTTTTATCAAAATTGTCACACAACCAGTCTGCATGATACTCAACATCAAAATACTAACCAGAATGGTACATGCAGAAGCTACATAAACCAGGAAATTTTGTGATGTCTCAACTTCATTGTGGTTACAGATAGTTGCTGTAAAAGATATTTAAAATTTAAAAATAGAGAGGAAAGCAGCTACACCATTACTTAAGTACTATAGTGTCAGTTGTGGCACCATATATGGCCCACAGCATCATTTCTGTGTCTTCTCTGCCATGTTAATATGAGGCTGCATTAAAGGTTATTGCTAGTGGATGTGAAAAATAGCACCGAACAGTATATTTTATGCCACTCTGTGTACACTAGGTACACTGGAGCTCCATAATTTCATTTTGACTGGATTTTTTTGATTAGCAGTAGTATCAAACAATCATGTTCTCAAGGTTTGAAAGACAATACAGCAGAAAGGTCTGAACAGCTTTCTGCTCATTTCAAGAGTGAATACTTCAGTGTAACTGCTCAGTTTATTTTGATAGTTTTATTTTGCTTTCCACCTACAGAACACAGGGACTGAATTTCATCTAAAAAAAATAGCAGATTAATTTTCAAAATACAAGCGCTAGCAAGGACCATAAGTTTAAATACGCCTTTTCTGTCTGTACTAAAATACCAACAGATCAGCAAGTGCTGAATCCTTGATTTTGAAAATGTTAACACTTATGACCACCCAAAACCCCCTCAGTTCTGTAGCTCATAGGCATTTCAACTTCTATGCTTTTGTAGCATGCTGACACAAGAGACATGAGATAATACAATCCCCTGTCTTTGGGCGAAAACTGAAACAACAGGGAGGACAACAGCTCCAGTATGCGCCATGGACCTTGCTGTCAAAGCCTTTCAGTGGAGGAGGACATATAGCATACCTGAATCTATTTTACTGGTTAAAATATGTCTTTTTATACCTGGAAGACAAAGTGTACTTTTTGTTGTTATGAGCTCATTTTACAAAAGAATCATAGCTGACTATTACGTGAAAAAAACATCAATACAGAACTGGTGTAGCACCAGAGCAATACAGAAGTGGTCTCAGGCAGAAGTCAAACATTCCTTCTGCGCAGTTACCACAGCTGCAACAACAAGGCTCAGGCATGTAACAAAAGCCATTCTGTTCATGTGGGTGAAGAAACCCACCTATGTCTTCAGCTTTATAAAGTCTCTTCTGCTACTCCATAAAGAAAAGTTTTGTTTGATTTCTGACAGGACACATAGACCTTTGTATAGCATGAAGAATCACATCCAGAATTCCCCATGTGTTTTTGCAATTTGAAATAAAAAAAATAAACACAATTTTTATTCAGAGGACATGAACATCTGGAAGGTGACATCAACATGACTTCAACTTTAATGTCAAAGCATTAGACTGAAATCCAATGTTGTTGAACAATTTGTGGTGGAAGCGTCAGAAACTTAAACATCCCAGACTAAAATTGTGATGGATACAAAGTTTCTGCTGCAGCTGAGGGATGAAACAATGTTTTAGAGATTTACTAAATGGCTGATGAACAGGATGGTAATTAGAGAAGCAGCCGGTACCTAAATGTGGGATATTAAATATAAAAAGTGGAGAAGATCCTAGTCCAGTAGGAGGACTGGTGACTGCATTTCGAGCCTTGCCCCATTTGTGCTTTCCCCATTTATTCCACTGTCCCTCATCATGGCACTTGAAGCTCTTTAGAGATGGGGAAGAACTGCATGACATTGGCACACTCATCCCTCGCTCTACCTATGCGGGGGAGAAGGATGGAGCAGCCACCAAGGAAGTTGCTGTCACCAGACAGCAACCCTGTCCTATCAGGGGAAATGGAAATAACGAATAAGGTCACATTGGCAGTGGAAAGCCTGTCTGTGCAGGATGAGAAAGTCGCATCACGACCAAACTAAGCCTTTACATCTTGGAAGGAAACTCCTGAGAACTAAGTACTGTTTCTGTCAAAAAAAAAAAAAAAAAAAAAAAAAGACAGGGAGATAGGGAATGGAAAGCCTAAAATGTTTCCTCCTCATAATACTCAGCTCCCAGGCTTAATTATACAGGATCAACAATCCTAACCATGACTACTGGCTGCCTCTCTGTGCATAAGATCCAACCTCAAAAATGTGGCTTTAGCACTCACACAGTTTTCACAGACAAAGATCAGTTTAATTAGATAGTTTGTAGTTTCTTTTGAATGCAAAATTGAAAATACCTGTATACTTTTAAGACTAGTCAAACCACTAACCTTTTTTTATTTGAACATCACTATTAGCTTGTCCCAGTTTGAAGTTTCCCACTCCCGGTTGTAACACTAATTAAACCTTTTGGGGAAGTTGTGTATTCGTTCTTATGCATTGCTATTAATATTTTTTTATTGCAGTTACTTGGGATCCAACGCCATTCCACAGAATCCAGTCAGAAAGATTTTATTTGGATTTTGTCTGGCTTGTTTTATTCTTAGCAGATGGTGCAAACCCATGTGTTGATGAGTACATGCCACAGGAGAGCATCTGATATGATACAGCCAGTCCCAAACTACAGTGATGTCTATTCTGGGGACTCCATTGCCTGCTACTATGTAGGACCACACTTCTTAGCATGGTATGTTAGTTCAGATGGGCTTTCAGAACTATACTACTGGTCCCTAAGATGGTTTTGAGAAGGTACCTTAGGCATCTCTGTACAGCAGTGTGAGAATCCTCAAAGTTGATGTTTTTTCAAATTCATTTTTACTATAAACCAAGTGGACTAATAGTGACACAGTTATGATAAATATAAACTAACATATTTTTGCATATGCAAGTCAACAAATAATTTTCATTAAATACGACTCAACAGCCATGCAGGTAACAACTTTCCCAAAGCATCTCTTTTTCCCTGTATTGCCAGTAAGACTCATGATGGCCTCCCTATCTCTGATTTTTTTTTTTAAAATACATCCCCAGACAAACTAAAGAGAAGCACATTAAAGAGTTTAGAGCTATTTATAGCAAAGTCTGTGTGACTGAAAACACTGCAGTTTTTTTTGTGGTGGGTACATGCATTGCTTATGAACTGCAACTGGAAAGCTGTTGCCTCCCTCTTTAGCAATTCTAGTCAGCATTCCCAAGGCAAGACAGAGAGAGCCAAGGAAGGAAGCAGACATAAGGACAAAACACAAACAAATGGAAAATTTACCAATCACTTATATTCAGAAACTGGAGGCTGGTGGGGCGGAGGAGGTGGGGGTGGGCTGTGGTGGTGGGAATGTTGGATACAAGAAAAATTCATCTCAATCTGCATTGCAAACTGCTGTAAATGGGCACACAAAGTGGATTAGCAGAAACACACCAGTATTCTTTGGGCAAGGGTTTTGTACAAGCCTCCGAGAACAGGCATAATCTCTCATAATTACAGGATACACTGCTGTCACATTAAATACAGCTTTTCCTCAAAATATTTTAAAAACTCTACTGCCCATCAGTTCTTGCAACTGGGCATTGGGTGCAACTGGCAACAGATACAGGAATATTGGAAACAAAGCTCACTTCTGAATGCTGATCTGCAAATCCCATGTGAACTAGTTTCATAGATGTGCTTTATTTGGAGTGAAAATAAATGAGGTACAGCAAGAGTAGTGGCTTCAGTCTTGTTCTTAAGCTATTAAAATCCCCGTTCCTCTTATGCCTTCCTACAAACAACCAACCCTCAGGTCATTTTAAAGTCTTACTGGCTGGAAATGTGAGAGAAAGTGAATGAAAACTCTGAAAGACTCAGATTCAACTCTGATTTCTACTGCTCACAATTACATGGATCAAGGTCTTCTGAACAATACCAGAAGAAAAAACAGGGAAAGAATGTCTTCAGTTTTGCCTCCATTCTGTCTTAGGTTCTAACCACTGGAAGAGATTTTTAGAAGAGATACCAGGTCAGGCACAGCTGTGTGAGGTTGGCAGGTAGGGAATAAAGTATATTTTGTAATTGTCAGCAAAGAACTGAAACACCAAGAGAAGATAAGCATACAGCAAAATAAAATGAGAAAGGATCCACTTTTTATTATAAATCCCCACACTATTTATTAACCATGAACTGTCACAGATGTAGTAGTTATCCCCAGGTGAGACCTTCTAAGCCTATAAATATTTTTAGTTAAAATCAGTTGCTTAAACACTCAGCCTTTACTATCATCCTATGGGCAACAAAATTCCATGTTCATAGATGTCCTGGGACAACGCAGACAGTTAATATATTTTCAAGAACAGAAGGAGATCTGACACCTGGACTCTGCACACTCTCACTCAGATATGAGCCATTCTCTGAAGTAACCAAGCCACAGTGAAGAAAGAAAGAAAAAAAAAAAGAAGTGTCTTTCCTTAATTTGAAACGGAAGTAAAAGAACAGAAGCTAAAACATCCTCTTCATCCTTGTTCTGTACCACACCCCAAGAAAATAATTAAGGGGAAAGTGAAGGGTGCACGTGGTGCAGCCAGCTCGTGAGAGGTCAGAAAAATGTACTGCTTCATTTTTTTTACATGGGTATTTTAAAATCGATATACTTAAACTGGCACATCTTTCTTTGAACCAGATGGTGGGAGACACTAGTGGTAAGGAGATATAGAATTACCTGAGCCTGATTCACCCTGACTCTTCTCCTGCTCCACTACAACTCCTAAATTAAGTCTAGAAGCTTGTTTAACTGGAAATTCGTATTCACTTATCCTTATCTCCTTTCTCCACTAGTGTGACTTTAGAACACTTCGCCCCTAATTTATAGGGTAATAGTAATAAACAAACACAGAAGAACTGTCTCCTGAGGAGAAATGAAAGGGAGGGGCAGAGGGTCGACATTTTTTTTCTGCTTTCTAGACACTGGACAGACTAGTAAATCTGAGTTTGGTCCAAAAAGAACCAGGCAATATATTACTTGTGTTTCCATGTTGTTGTTTTAATAGTAGAAACATTGTTACCATGAATACAACATAAATGCTTTTGCTAATTAATTTGGGAATACAAACAAGGAGGGACATTCATACTTAGTACTCTGTGTTAACATATACACCAAAATCCCCAGGAATCCCAGCAAACTTACTGTTTCTCACTCACTCTCTGAATGACTTGCTTCTCCTTGATGTCGTTGTCCGAGAGACAAACTTTGGTAAAAGAGGAAACAAACAAAAAAGCCCTCGAAACACTAACGAAAAGAGGGGGTTGTATCTTTCATTAAACATATCAAACAGGAGTCCCAACGCACTGAGGACGGAATAGCCAAGCTGCCATGAAGCTGGCAGGTGGAAAGGCAACACAACTCGCACCAAGCTCTCCTTTCTGTGGAGATTCATATCTGAAATCTCTGTTAAAAGAAGGTTATAGGAAAAAACAGGTATAAACCAGCCGAAACACTTTGTACTATTGCCTGTATGCAAAGCTAATGCACAGCACTGAGTTCTGGAATTTACAACCAAGTTGGGACATTAATAGGGGAACTTTTCGTTTATTTGAATACATTGTCAAGCTCGTTATGACGCTTAGCTTCCAGTATTAACTATTTTATCGGTAGCTGTAAGTGAACTCTTCTAAGACAGATTCATCAGGTCATGCAATGCCACTGCTAAACGGTTTCAACTCCTCGGTAGCAGATGTCAGCTACACTTGTAATTTACACAGGAAGCTTAACTGCGAGCCGCATAAAAACACAGGCTAAAAAGAATAGTACCTGCGCCCTAATTGCAACAAACTGCACTATCACAAAAGGCCTCTTAAGATCCCCTCGAGATTCCTACGAAACTTTGTCCCGGCATGAGTATGGGCATTTCTCTTGCTCAGGGTGGCAGTGGGAGAGTAGACCAGCTCGTACCCAGCCGCGGGACAGGGGCTGCCTGTCCCGGCCGGGCCGGAGCAGACGCGGTGCCGCCGCGCCCGGGGCTCCCGCCGGGGCTGATGAGGCGCGGCCAAAGCCGGGCGCCCAGGTGGCCGCTCCCTGCCTCCTGCATGCAACGCACGGGAGACTTTTCCGCCGCTTAGTTGACTTATTAAAAAACAAAACCAAAACAAAATCCCAATTAACAAAGATCAAGAAAGACGTAGTGTACATTTATCGTAAGGCTCGTTACCACTTTAATCTCGCAGCTACTCAGACACGGGGATAAACCCGGTGAGGATTAACCAGGTCAACTATATACAGCCCTTAAGAGCAGCTCAGGCTACGCTCCCGCAAAGCAGCGAGGCGAGAGCGGTGGGGACAAGCCCTCCCCGTCCAGCACCCCACCTCTCGGCCCCAGCGCGGGGAGCACCCAGGGGCCGTGCACGCCGCCTCTCTCCCCGCCCGCCCCCGGACTCACCCAGCGTCTCTGCCCGCAGCCACAGTGGGGCCGAGGCTCCGAGCAGCAGCGAGAGCAGCAGCGAGGGGGCGGCCCGCGTCCCCCCGGCGGGGCCCATGGATCCGGCTCTCGGCGGGGCGGGCGAGGCACAACTTCCCCACTTCCCTCCTGCTCCTTTCTCTTCCTCTCCTCTTCCTCCTTCTCCTCCTTGGGGCGGCTCCAGGGCCAGCCCGAGCTCCCGCGGAGGAGGGCGGTCACCTCCCGGCATCCTTCCCCTCCCCGCAGGTGTTTCTGCGGACAAGGGGATGCGCGCGG
The DNA here is from genome assembly GCA_013399695.1 of Formicarius rufipectus. Taxonomy (NCBI): domain Eukaryota; kingdom Metazoa; phylum Chordata; class Aves; order Passeriformes; family Formicariidae; genus Formicarius; species Formicarius rufipectus. Next base: position 57,924 of record VXAU01004743.1, on the reverse strand, counting down.
CTACCTTTGGCCCCGCGTCCCGCCGGTGGCTGGGATGCAGCGCTGCTGCCTCCCGCCTCCCCGGCCTGGGGCTGGGGGTGGAGAGAGGAAACGGGAGAAGGGGAAGCGCCACTATTCCCATTGGGCTGCCGCGCGGGGTATCTCCTCCTCCTGCCGTGGACCGAGGGGCCGGCGCGGCCCCGCCGCCCCCTCCCCTCCCCGAGTGCTGCTTCTCCCACCCACCGGCGCTCTGGGGTGCCGCACCGGGGTCGTGAGGCTCCCCACGGTTGGGGGGCTCCCCCAAAACCATGCAGCCTCCAACATCGCCTGCGAGCCGCCGAAGTTGGCAGGCCATGTGCATGCCCACATGTACATACACACACTCACATATGTATACATTTTTTTAAGGAACAGGATTGTTTTGCCGCTAGCAGGCTAATTCCCGGGTGTCGCTGCCGCCGAGCGTGACTGCGCGGCAGGGGGACACGAGTGGGGCCGGTGGGCAGTGGAGCCGGACGGGGCAAGAAGGAGTGTTCGGCCCCTTCAGCACAGCCGAGGTCGTGATGGGGCTTCTCCCTCCTGCAACCTGGTCCTGGGAGGGTTGCAACCCATACAGGGTTGCAAACTGCGTGGTTAACCTGTGTGAGATTTTGTGCATTACCGTTATGGACTAAATTAATTACAGGGTTTTTTTAATGGTGCTGTGTGCATCTTTCTGTCCAGGTGGGGTTACCTTGGATCTGGAGAAGATCTGTGGGACAGGGAAGGATGCAGGTGCATGGTATGGAAAAGCTTCCAGCAACTGCAGGAGACCCACTTATTAAGCAAGCTCCAGTGGCTGGCCTTTTAAAAGTGTTCTGGAGAACTGAAGGTAGCCTGTCTGAGTTTTTTGGGGGGATGGGTTGCAGTGAGGCAGGTGCATTCATGCTGCTGGCACGTCAAAAATACTGTGATGCTATGTTAAAATGAAGTACAGAATTAACTTATATATCATAGAGATAAAATTGTTAGATACTATGTTAGAAAAAGTCAAGTTTAGTAAACCTTTATTCTAATTGAGCTATTGTTTTTTAAGTGTTAATGTCTGTTTTTTAACTTTTCAGACACCATATGTGATCAGGCATATTTTTTACCATGTACCCAGTACATTATATTCTTGGTATATGTATTTAACACATGTTGTTAGTATCTGAGATTTACCCTTCTTTTCAAAGGAGAGTTTGAAATGTAGACTAAAACATTAGACATGATGAAAAACAGAAAGAGTGTTCATTAGTGCAGCAGTTTGGTGGTCAGACTAATCCTCACTGGATTTTTCCTTCTGCTTGGTTGGGATGGGTCACTGGCTTCAAGACTCTGAAGGTTGAAATGTTTTTAAAGAGGAGTGTGTCCATGTGAGCAAAAGTGGCCTGTACTTGTACTTGCCTCACAGATTGTCAGGAAAAAATCCATATAAATGAGGGTGATTATGAAGAGGAAGAGGCCTGAAAGTCAAATTCTGTGACAGCCTCAAGACTGGATTCAAAACACCCACAGAACTGGTGAAAATGTTGTAGTCGTAGAAAATAGTTTTTTCTAACAGCAAATACTGGTTCAAAACCTACAAATGAGACTCAACATAATGGAAACCTGAGGGAGGTAATTGAACAGGACGATAGATACGTTGCAAAGCGTATATCATCTTTGAAAGATTTGCCGTTATTGAAAAGCAGTATGAGAACATAAGAGTGTGCATTGTTTTTATCAGTCTCAGCAAGCAAGCCAAACCAGTCAGTCATACGCAGGTTGGTGTTGGGAATTGTACTGATTTGTATTCCATCAACTGAGAACTAGAATATATTCTCTAAAAATAGAGCCAGGTTCTAGCTGTGTTTGTTAAGAGTTATTGTAAGTATTGAGAGAACAGTCCTGAAGGGCTGCAATAGACTGGTTTTGGTGAGATTGGGCAATTTATTGTGCAAAACCTTAGATTTGCCATGGAGCTTGCAGTTAATGTCCCTTGTGCTGAGCCCTCCACAGAACTTGGGTGTCTGGTAATTGGTACAGGCAAGCGAGCAGCCTTGGAAGGCCAAAATGGCTTTTGCCTACCACACGCCTTTAGAAGGTTCAAAGTGAAGAGGAAGGTAGGTTGGCAGATACTATAAAAGGAAGCTCTCTCCTCGTGAGCACTGAAGGCTTGGCAGTGACCTCTGGGGCAGATAGAGAATAATTTCATTCACAGTTGTTTTTACTTCAATGATCTGTAGTAAAATGATAAGTCATGCCCATGAGACCGGGGCTGTAAAATGTCTGGGAGTGGTATTTGTTTTCTGCTCATGCTTGGTACAGGAGAGCACTGGTGGAAAGTAGGGCGTGCAAGCTGCCTTTTCAAACTTCTCACCACCCAGGACTCAGTAGGAGCTGGTTGCTTCTCCAAGGCCGCATATTTATTATTGCAAATGAATATAATGCTCCCATGGAAACTCTGCATCTCTTGCAGGTGTTGGAAGCACAGCTTTCCTGTTGACTTTGATAGGATGATAATAATAATGCAATCAGTGCAGTAGCTTCTGTATTATTTATTTTGCTATTAAATTCACATTACCATACCATCTCCCTGTCAATTTCCAATATGCTGTAGGCAGAGAATGTACTGTCAGCTTCCAGGATTAAATAATCATTAAGAAGAATGAAGTAGTCTATAGCTCTAAAAGTTGTTATTCAAGGATTTGTGTAACCCCTGTCACACTGATAGACTGGTTCATGTGTACTTTTCCAAATTTCCCTTTTTAAGGAGGAAAGTTAAAACCAGCTTTTAAATAAGTACAGTTTTAAAGGCAAGGGCTTCAAGTCAAGGCAAAACATTAGTTCAGAAAGAAGGCATACATTGAACCTGACTAATAAGTTGTTACACAATGTGAGCTTCACAACAGAAGAATTCTCTGACAGCTTGATGCAGCTGATTTTGGTCGCTAACACTGACTTAATTTGAAAGTGTCATAATTCACCCAAGGATGAATGGGTTACTTTTTAGCATGAGCATGTGTCCTTCCTCTATAAGCAGTTTTCCAAGCATACTGCATTAGGAGTATTTTGTGTTTAATGCAGATGGTATTAACTGAGTCACCTACAACTTGGTAATGAGTGTCATCTAGTATTCATTATATGGATACCTTTACTATGCAGACACCTGCACATGAGTAATTCAGTTTTTACTCCACAGATCTCTGGCCTCAGGGTGAACAGCAAAAGAGGACTTCAGGACAAAATCAGCTCAGAACTCTTTAGAAGGTGGTTGATCATTATGATGGGCCCATCCTCAGGTTTCATTTATGGATTTATACAGTCTCTAGTTTCATGGATTTACCTTCTTAACCTATAATTTTTATATACTGTTGCATACTTCTATGCAACAAGCACTGAAAGAGCAGCTTCTGAGAAGACCTAAATAATCTGATGAGTCCTTGCATGCCTTGTGTGTTGATAAACTAGTAGTTTGTCTGGGGCAAGGGGCAGGGGAGGAAGCAAAACCACACTGAAGAGTTCACTTAAACTTATCTTGCAAACTTGACACCATATACATTCTTGCTTTCAATAGCAGCTTTTTCTGTACATGTTCTAGGAAAAAAAAATAGAAGCCAAAACTGTAATACTTATAAAGGCATTTAAGTTTCATCTTATTGGAGCAGCCTTGCTTTTGAGTAGCTAACAGGAAAGTTCCTGTTCTTAGTAAGTGAAAAGCATTTTCTTATCTGACTTTATAAAAGAAGGAGGAGGAAGGGAAAGCACAATGAGATGGAGAGGACCCGATGTTACAAATCACAAAGTACAAGAGCAGTTCTAGGCATTGAGAGGTATGTTAAATCTCTTCATTAGTTGAAGGATACCATGCAGATTGAGAGGCCCTTTAGAAGTCTTTATACATGGGCCAGGTTTTGCATTTTCATTAGGGCTAAGTAAATGGTATAATGGATTTACAGGATAAATCTGACAACAAAGTGCTTTGGTTGCTGATCTTTGAGTATTCAGGTACAGTGTTCTGCCAGAATGTATGTGGTGATTGTATAAAAAAATCAGATAATAAAACATATAAAGTAAAAGCTTGAGATATGTCTAGATTCAACATTTGTATATGATTTGCAAGGAGCTCTCTCTGTTAACAATGGTTATGTCACAGTGAAGTCAGAGGTGCTGCTAGGCTGTGGCATGGCTTGGAAAGTTTAGCAAGTTCCTTGAGACACATATGAATTGTTCTGTATATGTAGAGTATTTAATGGAAACAATGCACTGCCCTGTGCTTTTATGATTAGAAGGCTAAGGCCATGCCCATGAAGCAGCAAAGTTATTTCAGCCTGTATAACACCATGCTCTATTAAGGTCTGCATACTTTTAAACCAGTGGGAGATGGACTGCCCTCCAGAACTCCTCTGGGCTTCTGGGTATTCATCTAACTACTGTTGTAAAAATGGTCTTATCCCTTCGTAGTAAACTCTGGGACTGACCTCTCCTCAGAACAAGCCTTGGTTCTCATGGAGTTCATGTTATCAACTTCCATCCCTGCTTACTCTAAGCAACTCTCTCCAGGTGTGAAAATGCATATGAGTGAAAGAGTTAGTAAAATAACATTTCCACTTTTTAAGTAGTTCTGAGCAAGTACCTAAGAGAACATCCTGACCGAGTGTTTCATTAGTACTTTAAGGCAAACACGAGTTAAGAATCAGACAGGAAAAAAAAAATCCTGATAGAAGAAAGAGTTTAACTTGCACTAGCATAGGTCACTGCCAACACCCATATGAATGAATTGGAACCATACAGTGGCATTATGCAATTACACTGGTAGTAAAAATCCCTAGCAGGGAGAGACCATAAATATTCTTAGACCCTATGAATATGGAAGAAGAAATTACAGGCAATAAATACTTGGAGAGAACACTAAACTGCAGAAGACTTGAAAACTATTGTCTTTTCAGCGAATGAGAACTATAGGTCTTGTCTGGGTGGGAGTGATAGCAGGACTCTTACTAGTGTTGGCAGGGAATGCCTATGGGATAATTGGATGCTAAGTGATAGGCAGCCTCATTCACTACAATAGCGGCAGTAGGGTGTAACTCTAATGAGAGTCATACAGGGGATGAATGTGCACTTTTCATCACTTCAATTGCTGTAACATATCCAATCATGTCACCTATTATGATGTAATTGTGAGATCAAGTTGAAGACTAATCATTTGTCCTCCTGCCAAATATTTTACCCTTTCTCACAGCTGCTTGATAGTCTTAGGTCATAATTTTTCTTAGTTTCAACCAAACCATCTAATCATCTGGATTTCAGAGATAATCAACCAAACATGCTAGGCTGCTGTCAAGAAATATGGGGCAGAATGCTCCTTTTCATTTAAACATATTGTTTTACTGTTTGAAAAATATTATGTTCTAGAGATTCATGCCACTCTTTGTCAAAACAGAGTATTGTTTTCTAACTTACTAGCTGGCAGAATCCTTGATCAATTTGTCAGGGACAAAGCTCTCGTTTTTTATAGGTGTTTTTAAGAGTTTTCCTCTTTCTGTAAGGTATTAGTCCTCATATTTTAAAAAAATATCAAATTTTGTCCCTTAATTTATAGGTAGTATGTAATTTTTAACTGTAGCATGTTTGGGATTTTCAAGAGGGAGTTCACAGCTGAATTTCCATAGTCTGCATTTTTAAACTTGAGGAACAATTAGTCTTAATCATTTACTCATGTTTATGAGGCTGCATCCAAGTAACAGCAAAGAAGTAACTTGTGCAAAATATGAAGCAATCCCCAGGTCACTTGCAGAAATAAACAATTATGTTTTAATCATGACTTAAATAAGGAGAAAAATCAGTCTAATTATACTCTTCTTCCCAAAGGTGTGGGATAATGGAAGGTGAATGTAAATAAACAGAGTTTGACCATTTCTGATACAGAGAATGTGGCACTTTTGTATACTGGAGAGGGCAGTTTCCATGCTGTTTTATTGATCACTATACCCCTGGATATAAGTAAGAGCTTAGAAGCTGAGATAAAATACAAGTATGAGCTGAGTGACTACTTGATTTAACAGAAACAATCTGGTTTATACTATATGTAGCTCTTCTTCCTAATTTCACGTGTTTGTGCCACATCGCAGTTTTTTTGTAGAGTGTGATATGAACTCAGGCTTAAAGCCTCAGGAGTTGAAAAGTAAGACCAGAGATGGCATTCTTTCCCTTCAGCTGATTTGTTTCAGGATAGAGGGATGGGAATCATGCTTATTAATGTAGTAATTAATGATGTGTGGGGCTCTTCTCTCTCCCCTCCCCCTTTGCTCTGTTAAGACCCTGAAGAAGTCTGCACTCCTCATGAGCTTCACAGAAGTAAGTCAGTTATGTGTAGTGGAAGCATAACTCATAAATCTGCAATGATCATTATGTATGGAGAAAAAGCTTTTTGTGCAGCTTTTCTACATAGCATTAGGCCATCACACCATTGAATCACAAGGTCAAATTCTTGTAATTCATAGCTATCACAGCTGTGGATTACAACTGCATACATATTTTAAGGGTTCACTGTCAATTGCTTTTAAGGCCCGGCTAATTATTAAATGTAAAAATCTGATCAAATGTCATCTGTTTTTGTAAAGGCTCTTTTTTAAAATAATTTCAAAAAAATGTGTGTTTGAGTGAATATTTTCCCATGTTTTAATTACAGTATTCAATGTATTATTTTGGTTGTTTATGAAACACAAAAAATTAGAGCCTGTCTTAGGTTCCTTGTCAAAGATAATTGCACAACAGAAAGTAATTGTGGCATGTTGGTAAACACTCAAATCAGTTTTAGACTTTCATTCCTTATGAGATAATAAATGATCAATATTTGAAAATTTTGTCACTGAAAGTTAGGTTTATATGGACAGTATAATTTCTCAAATACTCTTTCCCAAATCAAGAACTTTTGACATTCTTCTGTCTACTTATTTTCACTAAAGATACTATATTCTTAGTTACTCTAGACACGCATACTGATCATTGTTCTTGGTCCTAGGGTTCACAAATGGTCCTAAAGGCCTTTTTCAAAATGTCATACACGTATTTGAGACTGAGTTATGTCTGCCTCCTAGACTTAAATTCAGCCTGTATTTTAATAGTTTTCTCTATATCCAGTATGGCGTTTATCTATCTACCAAAATCAGATGTTCTTTGCTCTCTTTCCCTTGAGCGTGCTAGTGGTTTTGGTGCAGGACGACAGGATTGGTCTGGTTGCCTATGTGGATTCAGCCCAGAAATTCATCTCCTGAGGGCTGCTCGCCTGCACAGATGACAGATTTAGAGCCAGGGCCAGGCATTAACTGTGTGAGCAGGTCTGCTGCCTAATCTAAATTTCTAGCTCCTGCTGCCTGATCATGTTGAGTTCCCACTCTAAAGACTCTGAAGTAGATGAGTTTTCTTATCTGTTTGATACAAATTTTTCCATAGCAGCTTAAAAGTTTTGACTGAACCCTTCATGGCTTCATCTGAAGACATTCCTCCAGTGGATGAACAGCACTGAGCACCTGGGAATAAGAAAACCTTCAGCTGACATGAGCAAGTCTGGCAGAGAACATCTGCTTGTGGCCAGAGTCCCTGTGACAATCCCCACTACCCAGTCACAGTTCCTCATGTGTCAGGAGAAACAGGCAGCTTCACAGAAGAGATGCCTTGGAACAGCTTGGCTTGGCTTAGTGCAGCACAAAAGAATGCAGGATGACACCCAGAATCCCAAACGCTGAGCACAGTGTAGGTGCAGCTAACAACAGCTAAGGCTGTGTTTTTGGATTCTCTAACTAGGGCAAAACTAACCCTAGTAATAATTACCTGGTCTAGTCTTGCAGTGGAAACATTCACCTTTTTTTCTTGAAAGTCCTAAGTCCCTCTAGTTTCTGACTTTCTCACATATCATCCTGTTCATCTGGGAATTACAAGGACTTAACACCTCTTCAGAGGTCACCACAATTTTTTACTCCAGACTTCTGTTGTCTACATTTGAATACAGTACCAGTTAGACATTTACAGATATTTGACTGTTTCAATAAAGATGAGCATACCATATTACTCAGTCATCAGGATTCATGTTAGCACTGTTGAACTGTCTTCTAGCTGACATTGTAGCTGTTACTTGGAAAAAAAGAGAGATCTGGTGTGTTTTGATTCATTCTGATGGTATTATCTGATTCTTCTCCCGCAGTCCCATCAATACACCCTCATTACTAGGGATCTAGAGAAGCAAATCCTATCCTCTAAATGAGCAGGAGCAGGAAGCCTGGCTCTTTTGAGCCACCTCTCAGTTACAAACCGCTGTTGGAGCACATGTAGGTAACTTCACATTGGTTTCTTCTGGTTGCAGAGTCTATTTGGCGGGCCATGAACTTTCATTTTCTTGTATCTTACAACCAGTATTTTCTATTGAAGTACCTTGTTCTGTGGTAGTGTCCCAGGAATTTTTTTTCTGTTTGTTTTGATCTGTGGAATTACATTAATGCAATCCAATAGCAAACACTGAAGTAAAAGAAACAAACCCAGCATGACAGAGATACCACTGTCAAAAAATAATGGTAACATTCGCAGACAGCCATTCTACCAAGTGAAGGCTAGCTTGTTGCTACACAAAGGAAATATTTGTAGCTGTTTTGTTTTCCTAGTCTTATAAAAATACAGCTACAGACAATTTCTCATATGTATTATATTTATCTGAAAAACTTATGTGAAAAAGCAGTAAAATATTTTGCATGCAGACATTGAAGTATATGTATCTGGGCACTCTTTGGGCACTCTGCTAAAGGAGACATTACTGCTTAGTAGTCCTGCTTGTGCAGAGTCTCTTCCTTCAGATTAGTTGTTGGGCCTGATCTAAAGCACCTTGAAGTGACTGGGGGAGCCCGTGCTGACAGCAGTGCCTTTGGGCCCATGCTTTATAGGTTCTTATGCTGTAATATTTCAGTATATTGCTGTACCCATACCTCTTCACTCTGCTCAACCTCAGCAGTTTGCAGAGCAATAGAAGAAAGCTTGTGTCTGCACATCAGCTGCTCAGCCTTCACTTAAATTGCTGTTAGGAAGGACATCCGCCAGTACACTGGACTGTGAACACAAATGCCCAGGAAAGTTGAAGGATATGGTCTCTACTGCAGTTGGTGCTGGATTATTGCCAAAGCGAACATTAACTTTTTGTTTTTCTCACAAAATAGTCTTTCTCTGTTGCGTAGTTTAGTACAAACCCCAAAATTCTTCACTGGAAAATCAATAAAAAAACTCCCAAGACATCCCCCACCCCCAACCAATTGAGAAGAATCTTCTCAGAAATAATTACTGTAGTTACTGTTTTAAAGTAAGTGGTTCTCTTATAACCAGTTTGATATAGAGATTTTCTCTTCCTGATGTATCCCTTTCTTCTTTGAGTTCCACTGAGTCCTTTCAGACTTAGAAGAGGCATATGTATTCTTGTGTTTGTGCATGTAAGCAAAAACTGGAAAAGTAATATACTTTTCATAAACCAACTCAATATCTTTAATCTTGGGAGCACAAACATAAGAACCAGTATGACAACCCTTTTTTAATGTTTCTCTTATGTTAACCTGCTTCACCTTGAGGTAGTATTTGTCATTACGGAATAAGCATGTCATTGTTTTGCAAGTCTTTTGAGAGTCCAAATGTGCTCACACTTACAGGCCAACTCTTACTATTTGTGTTATCATAATGTAGAGAGAGGTCACAGCTCTGTTGTGCAATATCACATTCAAACATGTCATGAGCAGCAGAACCCACTCCCCAGGCTTCTCTCTATTGAGGGACAATGATGTATCAGACCTAAATTTAGTTAACAATAACAGCTGTTAGAGTGAAGGTTCAAACTAGCTGGGTCAAAGAGTTCCTTTCTTGGCCTTACTTCCCCTCTTCTTGGTGCTCACCTGATGTTGTGTTGAGCTAATTCAATTTGCTGAGCTAGCAGTACATTTTCTTGACAACAAGGTGAATGGCTTTCTGCTGTGTTGGGGATCTGAATTAGCTCAGTAGAGGACCAAAATAACACAAGAGCTGGTGCAAGGGGAGTAACTGTGCTTCTGGGGTAGGGCACAGCAGGGCAGGGAAACAGAGGTCTGGGACCTAGTGGGCAACACCAGGGCTAATGTCTCTTAGCAGTGGTGTGCACCCTCACTGGCAGTGTGCAGATGTAACTCTGTGTGCCTGCCCCCTCCTTGCTCTGGCATCTGCCTAACTTTTCAGTGAACACTTCCTCAGGAAGGAAACGTCCCTCAGCTGGAAGGAAATTTCCTCAGCAAAAGAGAATAAAACCCTTGTTCAGCACCTTGCAGTGAGTCAGACATCATGTCAGTGCCAGCTCTAGGGGCAGCAGCCGTGTCTGTTTGAAATCCCTGTAATGAACGTAAAATCAATACATCTAAATTCGAGTAGCTGCTGTTGCAGTCAGTGGAGATAGTAAGATCAATTCAATGACTTTTTGAGATGCTTCAATGATCCCTCTGGCTCTCAGTGACTGGTCCAGAAGGGCAAGGGCTCCATTGCTCTGGGTGACACCTGCTAACCTGGGCCCTGAGCACACTCCTGGGGCACACGTTCTCTGCTTCACCCCACAGGGTTTCCCCCCCTCCACCCAGGGACCAGTGCCCCATGTCAGCTGCTGAGACCATCAGCTCCTGTCCCTCTGACGCTACAAAGCAGGGTCAGTCTCCAGCTCTAAGCCCTGCCCAGCCATGGGCCTACATCCCAGTCCGACCTTGGCCTGTCTCTGTCCCCAGGAGGTGCCTGGTGGCCTCCCTGACTGGCCTGTCTGGGGATGGGATGGGTACTGCCCCAGGTGTCCCCTGCCAGGGTGCCTAAACATTGCCAGACCTGGATGAACATCTGGGGTACCCTGAAACGGTGACCCGTATTTCGGGAACGGGACCAAGCCTGACATTCCCTAGAGCAGAGGAGCAGGCATATGGTTCAGGAACTCAGCACAGGCTGTCCCTTAGCAGGTCGATTGGAATGTGAGCGCTGTGGAGATGTGCTCAGGCCTTCCCCGCCCTCCAGAATGGCAAGGAATGGCCATGTCTGAAAACATGTCAGCTGTTGGCATTCCAGAGGGGTCTGAAACCCTCAGAGGATAAAAACTGAGTTTGACTGGACTGTCTGAGGTGTTGTCACATGTTAGTGAGTCAAGACAAACTTCATCTTTTTGCCTGTTAATGCAGGTGAAAATGTCATGCCAGGTTACTATCCCCAGGATTTCTCATGATGGTAGACCCAGCTAACCGTGGTCTTCCAACGAGATGTTTCCTTGTCCCTCAAATAAGAAATGATCAGATGTATCTTCAGCTATTTGTAACAAGCCTGTTTGTTGGAGGTCATAAACATTTTAGAGAATTTGTTTATTTCCCCTCCACAGCTACACACAAACGAGGAGCTTTCCTCTTGCTTGTGTGGAGAAAGGGATCTACTTGCTCCTGCGGACAAACATTAGTGCCTGTACCCAGGGGTACAGCTCAGCCAAGGAGAGGGGGATAGAAAGAAACTTCTAGGAGAGGAGGACTGAAACTCTAGATATATATCAAAAGGTTATTGAGCAGTACATCCAAACAACACTCTAGCAAGACACACTGGCAGGTAGTCTAAACGATCAAACCCACACCCTGCTAAATCCTTTCTCCAGAGTGGATACTGTTGCTTCTTTATTTGTAAGAAACTCTGTGCAGATGGCCTCTCTTCTGAATTGCTGGATAAGCAACTTCTTTTTATGAAACTAATGTGAGGTAGAATGTTCAGGTATTTGGGAATGCCATGGAAACCGGGAAGTGTTAGAGATAAAGACTTCTGTGGGAGATGTTTATGTAAACTGAACCTCTGTTCTGAAGAGCTCTGCAAAAGCCATGTAATCTACACTACTGCTTCTGCGCCTTTTGTCTTTTTCTCCCAATCTTGGCTTTATATCTTCTTATACACTGATCTACATACTCAGTGTAATAAGTCACTCCCTCTGTAGTGTGCAATCTTATTTCCTTCTGTTCCTCTCTAAAAGGCTTTGCGCATATTTTCCATGCAATTCTCTTTAGAAATGCTGCATCAGGCCATTTTACACTTACACTATTGCACTGCCTGCTACTTGTGCATGTTGAAATTTACTTTTCTTCAGATTTCAAATGGCACATTTGATTAGTAATAATTAGGAGTTATCTAATAGCTAGTACAATTGAACAAATGACCAAAAAGCTTTGCAAATGCTCTGCCAACCCATCCTCTTTAAAACAATACAAAAAGCAGTACAAGCTGTGTCAGATTAACAGCAAGGCTTTTATTGTCACTTTGTGCTTGCTCTCTTTCTCCCCTAGTGTCTTGTAGGATGATTACACAAACAGTTTAGGAAGCCCTAGTATATTCTTTTTCTTTTAGATTTCAATCTTTTAGCAGCATATGTGTAGATCCATGTTGCTCTTTAACATTCTTTGTATTTTCTACCCTGCCGTAGCTTTCACAGTGCTGGCTATTGAAAAACTCCACAGTTCAAATTGGACTAGTCTGAAACCCATCATTGTACATTGTTTAATGAGACATTTCTCCAGTCATCATTACTGCAGATCAATAGAAACAAATCCCTGTCTCCTGACTGGTTTAGCTAAGTATCTCATGCATGACTGTCTTTCCAATTTGATCCAGTTTAACAGTCTGCTTCCCCCCTCCTCCCTAGCCCCGCTTCCCTAATCTGCAGAGATAGATATAAATCTTGAGCCAGATTCCAGGGGGTTTCTCTTGTATGGTCTTCCCTCTGTTTGTGCACAGTGCTCCCTAGACTGGCTGCTATTGCCAGACAAACAGCTGTCTTAGCAGTTGCACCAACAAATAGAAGGGGAAGGAGGGAGGCTCAGGCAGCGAAGGAAGGTTTTTGCCCTTGGGATCCTTGTTCACTTACTTTGCTGAGAAATTCAAGGTCTAATGGGAACCCATCGCTAGAGGGAAAATGAGAATAATCTGTGATCTTTGGAAAAGAGTGAAAATCCATCTTCACTAGTGAGTGCTTCGCATCAGCTTATCTTTTCAATATGACCTCCTCAAGACAAAGGAGTTAGAAAATAAGTAAAAGCTGAGATTTTCCTTTTCATTGTGCTGCCCTACAGGCCAGCTGAGGGATTGACAGTCTGCTCCTTCTGACCTCTCCCAACTTTCCTCCCCATCAAGACAAGATTCATGAATGTGGTCCATCATCAGGGAATTTTTAGTGTTGTGTAACTGGACACAAACAGTCCAGATTAGACACAGACATCTGTGGGCTTTGGCTGTCCCCCTCCTTGCCTCCTCAGCCATCCCTTCTTACGTTTTTGTTCTTCCAGTTGCTGCAGTGTGCTGCTGTTTTGTGAAACTCTGCACGGATGTGTTTAAGTGGCAGCACACAGACAAGCATTTCATTTGATGAGATTTTAGGTTCCTGACTCACATGTGGGAGCAAATCAAAATTAAATTGCTGGAGTAGGTATTACCTTGAGCTGCTTGGCCTACCTTTATGATGGAGTTTGTTGCCACAGGGGCTGGGATAATGGCATGACTCCAGGACTTGGTCAGCTGGGAGCTCCCCTGAAATTTGAAAGTTTTTTTGTCCTGTAGTATTCAAATAAACTGAAGTTGCCATCAGTTTATGTTAATGTGATGAACTGTAACCTTTGGCAACCCAGAAGCTGTTTCCCAACCGATCTTTCTGGCTGCATGTGCAACAACCTGTGTTTGTGCATTGGGATTTGTGGTAGAGGAGACTGCCAACCCAACTTTAAATAGATAATTTCAGTGCAGCAGAGCCCTAAAGCTCTGCGTCTTAAATCATTAGTCTGCTTATATTATAACAATCATGTGTACATATGCACAATCATGTGCATGTTCACACACAGGAAAGGTTTGTCTTCATGGTTCATGATAATTTCAGGTATAAAGAAGATGTTGGATATTTGTTTTGCTGGCAGTAATAATGTACATGTTACTCCTCAAGATATGATAACCCATATTCATCACTATCAGGGCTGGTTATTTGTCTGTACATGGTTCTATTTCTCTAGAAAGAGTTTGAAAGATGAATCCATAGTTTGCAAAGTGCTCTGATATATACTTCTCATTCACAGTCTACTTCCTTACAGATCCTCTCCTTGTGTTGGTTTTTGGGATCAAAGAAATGTTGTTCTGTAAGCAGATCTGTAATATAGAGGATAAGGTTTATTAATGATACCTCACAAAATCTGGATCGCTAGTTCTGTGCCAGGATGCAGTATTATGGTAGGGATGCACTTGAAAATTACACTTAATGTTCCATCATTTACAGATATTGCAAACCCTCATTTTAAAGTTTGGCTTCTAAAACCTGTAACTAATATTGAAGAATACCTTGAATTCAGGTGAAAAATCCAGAGACTCAGGTGACTGTTAGTATTTGTTTGATCATTGTGTTCAAAGGAACATAAACCAAGAAAGGAGATATTTCAGTGCGTTTTTTTTTTTTTTTTTTGAAAGTCATGGTTTATGGGATGCTACAGTGACACCTGGTGGAAAACAATATTGGAAGTCTAAGAAAAATTTCTGTCATTTGACTAGTTGTTCGTTTGAATGGTGTCTTTAATGTTACTAATTGTCTGTAACGGATTATCAATCTATATTTGTGCAAGATATGCATGTGCTACGAATATACGAGTGTGTAAATGCTCTCTGTCAAGAATTATCATCATCATTAATAGCCAAGCTTTCTGGTTATAAAGGATTAGTCACATGTATTTGATAGTTAGCAAATTCCCTTGTTGTAAAAGACAAATGCCAACAATTTTATAGTGCTGCGGACTTTTTCTTCAGACTTTAAGATACACCTTGATTGCATTCCTCACCAGAATCTTAACTTGATGGAGTCACCATCCCTGAAAGTGTTCAAGAAACCACTGGATGTGGCATTCAATGCTATGGTTTAGTTGACATGGTGGACGTGATGATCTTCGAAGTCTTTTCCAACTATAATGATGCTATGATTCTGTATTTCTCACCTCCCACTGCTCCTCCCTTTACATCCCCCAAAAGACCCAAGACATCCTAACAATCAATCAGTTCCTAAAAAAAATCCCCCCCCTCAAAAAAAAAAATGTTGACTAATTAAATGTGATTAACAGATTTTTTAAAAAGTTTGAACTTAAACATATTTTTTTACCTGTGCTACATCTAAGATAGTAATTTAAATTCATGGCAGCCAGCATACTCAATCTAGAGATTGATAGATCAATTGTTGAACTCTACCTGATTTTAATTCACATCAGCACTTGCACAAACAATATCCAGAAATAGTTCAGGATATAGTAAATGCTAGGAGCCATTGTCCATAGGTATTTCAGTTGGACCTAATTTCTTTTGGTGTATGAGTGATTTTTAAAGTGTGGATATGGGTTATCCCATTACATTTGCTCATGCATGGATGTGGATGCATTTAATTTATTGGTATAGACCTACTAGTCCTAGAGAACAAATCCTGAGGTCCCTAAATGTCCTAGCTATCCAAAGCTTAAAGTACCCAGGACGAAATTGCAGACTACATCTGCCTGTCACCAGCTTCCTCTTCAGTTCTGCTGATCATGTGAGCTCTGATGAAGCTTCTTCAGCCGAGATGAGCTGGATTAGTACAGAGCTACTGTTTAAGCAGCAAGACTAAACTGGCTTAATTTGGCTGGAGCTAAGGAGTTTCCTCTTGAGCAGCTTTGCTTGTGGGCTGCAATGGGGGTGGCATCCCTCTGGAGTGAAGTGACAAGCAAATGGGGCAGTAATTCCCCCTCACTAGCTCAACTTATAGGTAAGTCTTACTCTTATCTAGCAGTACACTTGAGTAATGGTGAGGAGGCTAAGATATTGCAAAAGGAAATCCCCAAATGCTTCCCAGAGCAACTGGAAGAAAAGGAAGGAATACGCTGCAGAAAGCCTTTCCTTACTCCGACTATCTTTGAGTCATGTGCTTTGCAGTCAGTATTCATTGGCTGTCTCCAGCCTGGCTTACCCATTCCCTATCCTTTCTTCCTCCTAGGTGCTTTTACTCCTTTCACTGCATGGACAGGGGATTATTCTAGAGCCTGAACTAGAAAAAACCTATTCACTTCTGTAGTTGCTGAGTTAGTGTTTACCAGACTTTTAGCCTGTTTTATTGCATGACTGCAGCAAGGTTTGCTTGGAAAGTGAATGGGGCTTGGAAAGATATGGTGGAAAAGCAAGTACTCTCTTTCATGACAGGATGTGCCAGCTTCAACTGATCACCTAATGCTGTATTATTCATAAAATAGCAACTGTGATTTATAATGAGTAATATACATGCACAAAATGGCATAGCATTTGTTTATATATATACATATATATATATACACATATATATATGTCAACTGGTTTGATTTTCTGCTGCAGAACGATGCTGTGAACAGCTCTGCCAATACAGCACAGGTGTGCCACAGTGTGGGACCTGGGTGGGTCTTAAGCCTGAATCAACCCTGACCTCTTTAATGTGAGTATCCAACCATAGGTAAGATTTTTCGCCACTCTTTAAATCAAATACATGATTTATCTATCAGTTTCAAGTTTCTTCCATGATATGGATACAAACTAGTTCAATTGTACCTGCTCATGTGGAGAGCCTCTATCAGATTGCTCTACTTATTTTGTTTGCATCTCGACTGCATCACAAAACAGGCTGATTCGAGTGGTATTATGGTGTGGAAACAGAACATTTGGAAACCGTCATTAAAATAGAGAATGAATTAAAATTTTTGTCGTGACTAATGGCACCAGTGATGTTCTAACAAGGTTATTCATCATCACAAACAGATTTTCTTATTTGCATTCCCTTGAAAATATTTAGAAATAATTTAATCGTTGTAGAATTTAATTTCAGGCCATTTTTTCCCACCCTTCCCCTGTTTTCGTGTTGCTAGGAGCACCCGATTGAAAGTACTGCACTGAGTTTCCCTTTTACGTTAATGATATTTGTGTAAGTAGATACACTGACTTTCATTGGTCACTCTTTTGTTTCAGTGGTTTAATAAGAAACTATGAAATAGATGTTGCGTAAGTTCAAGACAAGTGCTCCAGGAAGCTGAAAGGTTGTTGAACAAACGTAGTGTAAACAAGGATTTAAAAAATATTTTAATAACCTGACATGCAGAAATTTCACAGTTGCTTCTCTGTCACCTAGACTGAGAGGAGTTTTTATGGCCAGGTCAAGGAAAGAATCAGATTGACAGACGAAATTAAGTTTAAGTTATGAGAAACGCTTTCCTGTGGATTTTCCTGCTAAACAGTCTGGTCTTTTTTTGCTGTCTATGGATTTCTGCAGTGTACTGTACTTTTTCAAGGAACTGTCCAAACTTATGTACAAGTAACCTGGTAAGTTTTCAGAAACTGCACCTAATCTTTTGAAAGGTGGTTGTTAGTGCTTTATATTACATATCAGCTTTTCCAAAAATATTTTAAAGAATGTATCTTAGTAAAAGTGTAGTTTGTGAACTAATGTTAAGTTTTTATATAAACTTAGGAAAACTGTAAATTTACAAGAAATTGTCTGGGAATCTGTGGCTTGCACATCTATACTGAACTAATTGCAATTTAATTTTTAAGTTAACTGGTTTAAATTGTGGGTATTTTTTTTAAGTATTAAAATTAGTGGTCAGATCCTTAGTCTAATGCTTTCTTAATGTTCCATTTAACGGTGGTGTGGAATTTATTATTTTTCCTTCTACAGATGCCAGACAAAGATTGAAAAAACCTCTCAAATTTAAACAATAGTTGTGCTTTCAGGAGTGGTCTTTTGCTTCTATTTGCCTGAAATGTTGATGTGGTTTAGGACCGTGTGTCTCTGCTTTGTACAAACAGACATTCCGTGCCTTGGTGCTAACTAACTGTGGAAACCTACTGCAAAGGACTATCACCTACTCCATTTTATTTCATACATTTTTTCTGACAGTTTCTTTCAAACTATTTCTAACTCTTGCATCAGTGAAAGAGTTAATTGCCTTCCCTGATGGAAGCCTATCATGCAGTGATAACTTTAATGGGGATTCTTTGATTTAAACTTAAATTAATTCAGAATAAGCAATAAGTTGCTCTTCCTTTCAGCTTTGAAAGACAGGAAAATCACACTCGTGTTCAGTGAATGTATTGTGTAAGGGTTTCAGATGAGGCAAATGTAATTTTGGAGTCTGAGAGGTGTAAATCTTATTTTACTCCCCCAATCTACTTGTGTTCAAATTTGCTTTGCGAAACTCTGATTCTCAGTCCTGTCACAATGTGCCCAGTTGTGCTGAAAATTTCTTCCTGAGAGTTGTTTTATTAAGGCTGCTCTTACCCATTTTTAGGTCAAATCTTAGGAGCTACTATTCAATTTCTCTAAGGTTGTTACATACATCCTCAAATCATTTGCACTTCATAGACAGCGATTGGTTTTGCAAACTTTGAATTACGTAAAAAAACCAAGCATACTTGCTTTTGGCAGGAGAGGAAGGATGGTGTCAGTCACCATATGGCTGCACAAAACCCTTCAAAAAGTGACCAGAAAAAAGGCTTGAGCCTTTTGAGCCTTAGCTTGAAGAATGGTCTTTCTGTTCTCCAGAGGTCAAAGCCACTTGCTGCTGTCATTTAAGCAAACGTATTCATGAGGCATTTGTTACTAACTCAGTGAACCAGAATCAGGAGATAAGAGCCAAAGTTCCACCTGAGATAATTAACAAGTGATTCTGCCAATGTCTTTGTTTGATGGTACTCTGAAATTAGTCTCAAACAAGAAGATATTGGTGTGTCAACGACAAATTTCTCCAGATGAGGAATTATCAGTCAAAGAAAATCCATTTTACAAGAAACCAGTGATTTAATATATATTGATCAAAGAATTTTAGGGAAACACTTTGACTCTTTTTAAAAATGTATTTATTGCTCTTATAGGAAGGAGAACTTGGAATTACTAACCTTTGCAATGTTAGTGACATCACTAGAGCAGTGAGTAATGATTTACTTTGTTATTTACTGGAATTTTGTATTAGTGCTATTTTAGTATAATGGATACAATGATCATATTGTCAAAGACAATGTAAATGTGCACACCTGTCTGTCTGCATAAGTCACTTGGTTATGTGGT
Source organism: Formicarius rufipectus (assembly GCA_013399695.1). Taxonomy (NCBI): domain Eukaryota; kingdom Metazoa; phylum Chordata; class Aves; order Passeriformes; family Formicariidae; genus Formicarius; species Formicarius rufipectus. The sequence goes on along the minus strand of VXAU01004743.1, from coordinate 38,813 downwards.
TAGATTTGGCACACAGTATTAGACATGGCCATCTTTTTTTTGTTAAACAAAACGTGGACAGGGTGTGGATCTTTGCTGTGAATCATGTTCATATTTGTGGTCTACAAAGTTCATAGTCTCTCATTTTTGAGACAAGAAGTCAAATCTAGTGTTACCTGCAAAATTGAAAAAAGTAAGACTGCCTTATTTATTTACCTTTGTACAGTTGTTTATTTTGCTTTATCGATGATTCTATGGGGGAAAACTTATAATTACAATTATTGAACATTTTGAGTTCTCTAGGGCATCAGATGGTTGTTTCTATTGTGAAGGCTCTTCAGCCTAATGTGAACTTTACACAGGAGCTTTCTTGGGGGACTTCAGCTTATGTTTTCTTGGTTCGGATTTCAAATACAATTCAAGATGGTGGTTATATATATCCTTTGAAGAGTGCTGGAGAATTCAGTTGTCAATGCTTTCTGCAAAGACTAGTGGAAAGCACCCTCTCAGCAGCTGGTATCTGGTGAGGCTGGGTCATTTATGATGCTGGTACCATAAAAGTCTGTGTTGTCGTGACATAGCAAGGTTGACTCGCCTGTTTAGGTTGCAATTATCTTTGCTCAGTGTTATCAAGTCTTAAGTAATTTTTTCATGAGGCTTTGCAATGCTCAGTATCAGTCTTCTACTTCTAAAGTTGTTCTAGCTTACCTTTAAAACCAAAACTCTCATGATCATTAAAAAGTGGGTCAACATAAACAAGAAAGGTCCAGCATCAAAACTGAACCAGGTAGTATTTATTATATCTTTGAAAACTGATGGTTTTAGAGCAAATGACTTGGTTATTGGAGAGCGAGGGTGGGATGCTTGTGTTGAGCAGCTTTCCACTCTTCTTGGCTGTGCTGCATACTGTATATGTGTTACCTGTCCACAGAGAACAAGTGCTAAAATAAAGCTGCT
>VXAU01004743.1:0-37871 GCA_013399695.1 Formicarius rufipectus | reverse complement strand
GGGGGGGGGGGGGGGGATGGGAACGATGGCCACATGCATCATAGCTGAATAAACTAATTCCCAGAACAACACTGAATGTAGACTGTCTTGGCCAGGGCTCCTTCTGCCACTGGAAATGTGCATTAGCCCTTTCCCAAGGGCTAATGTAAAGATGAGCACCCTCCTCAAGTGACAGTCACAGTGTACTCAGGCATCCTGCTGTCCTTTAAGTACTCTCAATACATGCAAGAGTGTCGATGCCTTTACCAGAGCGGAACAGGCAATTGGACATCGTCTATTTTTCACAAATCAATCTCTAAGAATAATTCTTTTCCTTTTGCACTGTATTTGGTTTTACATTGAGAAGGGTACTATACAACATAACTATTATACTGTAAGGTCTGAGTACTGATAATTTTTGGTATATTTAATATATTTTTTACAGAGTCTAAGGGCTGTAAGTATCTTTTTTATTGCTAGAGAACCAGGGCACGATGAAGATAAGTGACTTGGTCACGCAGAATGTTGTACTGCATCTGGAAATTGAATGAATGTCCTCACCATTAGCGCTAGGATATCCCTTCTTTTTTAAAATGTGCCTTCAAAGTAATTTTTAAAGTCACCCTCTGTCTTTGTAGTGCATACAGGGATGCCAATTTTGGAAGACAGCAGTGCAAATCATCTGTCCGCAGAAATGTGTGAGTATTGCCTTAGCCTTGGCTCTATAGCACTGGTCTCCAGTCCATCAAATACTTATCCAATGGCAGATATTTGAAACCTACTCAGGGCAGTATTTCTATATAAAGGTGCAATGTCCACATTTTTCCTCTGTTTATAAATTCTGTTTTGGGAAACTACTAATTTTTGCTATGCAAGTTGCCTGTAATATCAAAAGTTTTAATTATGTTTGTCAGAATGTGTGGGCATTTTACAGTTCATTAAGCTCAACCACTCACCCAGATTTTCAGACAGTGAGAATGAACTAGTGTTTTTTAGGATTTTACTCTACCAGGGACTGCCTCAGAGTTACATGCAGATGTAAATGAAGTACATGGTCTTTAGTACATGGGTTTCTTGTTTTTACTAAACTAGATGGATGAGAACTAGCACTGGTCTGGGGCAATTGCCATGGTAGTTTTTAAAATGCTCTTTTCTTCCTGGACCTCCTGAACACTCATTCATTCTTAGCATCATTATAGTGTTGACTTTCTGTTTTTGCAAGTGAGGGTTTTCCTTCTTTCATTATTTGCCAGTGATAAGGCTCTTTTAGTGTACTTTCACTGTAATAAACATCTAAGTAATTGGTATTTTCTGTTTGAAATTCTCTGTGATTATAATTATGCTAATTTCATGTTTTATTAATTTGTTTCTCACCAGAATGAGACATACACTAGAGCATGTGAGGTAAGTTAAATGCTATCTGAGCAACACAAAAAAACCCATTATTTCAGTGATTACTATGCCCACATAATGTGAAGAAATACAATGTAGATATACAAGTTTATCAATTCAGGTCTAATTTTTTTGTACTCCCTAAAGTTGAAAAATAAGTTAAGTACCTGAATCTTTTCTTTTCAGAATGGTGGCTAAAGACATGTTCATGTTGAAAGCTGCTGTGTGGCAAAGAGCATTGCTGTAAAGAAAGCAAACTAATTTCAGCATCATGACACTCAGTACAGACCTATTTAAACTATGTTCTAGGCTCTCTTGTTCCTCCAGTTTTTCATTAATACCATCATAGACTATTCAGAAATGATGCTTGTATGATACCAGCTTGGTGGAAAGTGGAAACCAGGAGTGGGAGCTAGAAGACAAAAGATAAGTGGGTCAACAAAATGCTGGTAAGAGTAAGTGACTTCCTAAGACCCTTTTATCATGAACATAATGTGTGCAATGGGATAGGATAAGGATGATACGATTGCAGAATTGTGTTTCGCTCTGTTGGTGAAGATGCACGTTACTCTCAGTTGGGGGCAACATGCTTCAAACAGGTGATAGAGGAGTTGGAAAGAGCCTCAAGTAGAATATAAACCCATTGGCAACTTGGAAATTTGAATGAAATTATTATTTAAAACTTTTTTTAATGCTTTTTGATCTAGCAAATTTTTACCATAAAAAAGCTTTACTAATGCACTAAGCAGTGATTTTTGAGTTCAGGAACTGTGCAAGAAGTAACCAACTTTTGTGAAAATATAAGATTATGGTTCTGTTGCTTTTGATTTTGAGTTGTTTTTTCTTTTTTTTTTACTTGTCTGATCACACAATATGCCAGTTAAATTCACTGACTCTTTGAGGGTTTTTTTGGGATTATCTTTCTACTGGATCTGACTTGACTACCCACCTGGTCAGGCATGCATCATGTCACTGTACAAAGAGGATCAGGTCATTGCAGTCTGGAGAGCAAAGGAGTGGGAGTAAGAGTGAGACTTTTCCTTTAAAGTTAGCACAGTTCTGTCATTGTGACCACGCCATGGAATTGAAATCTGGTAGTATTTCTCCTTTCACCTACGAGCAGGGTAGTGCCACTGGATTTGTTTGGAATATTCGCAAGGAAGAACAGAAGATTTTGGCTCATACAAGGACATTTCTGATGGATGCAGAATATATGAGGATTTATTTATTTATTATTTAATGTCTAAGTCCAGGAGCTTTAGCAATGCTCTTGCCTCAAGCAAAAATTGGGTTTATGGTTCAGGTTCATACAAAAATCAGAAGAAGAAAGAATAACACAATGAAAAACAAGTGTTTAGAGATGTCTGTGGTAAATGAAGGAGAAGGCAATATGAATCAGTATGTAATTTGGGGACACTATTCTCTACAAACTTAACAAATATTGACTGTAAATGAAAGCTTCAGTGTACAGTTGGTAACTGATGTCTGCTAATACCTGGATCTTTGCCTGCTAACAGTCATGATAATTCATTTCAAAGTATTTTATTTCTCTGAATATGAAAACATTGGATAAAATTTTTGAAGTGCATGCACTCAGCATGGAATGTCTACATATGAGATAATGTATATAAGAATATACTGCTGAACAAGTTTTCAAATCTGTTTCAGCTGCTACTGTGTTGTCTGAAATAACACATCAGTTTCCAGGGGTTGTGAATCAGAAATGTGTATCCTCAAATCATAATGTGGTGGTTTGATTTGAGATCAGTCAAAAAAATTTCCTCACTTACCATAATGAATTGCTTCTTAATGATCTAAAGGTTAATTATCACTTGAATGGTAGCAGCTGTATGAAACAAAGTTGAAGATTTTATAAACTGAGTGAACTTGCAGAATAAAATGAGCCCAAATGAAAAACTGTCTAGAAAAGCTCAGACCACCACTTCCCAAAAGTTTTCATTTCCAGGAGACTCAAGTCTAGAATGTAATTTTAAAGATAGTGAAGCCCACCTGGATGATGTTTCTGCTGTTCTTAAATTCTTTACCTATAAAGGAGGGTAACACTATATCTATGTTTCCTACCTAAACAGAAAACTCAGGAATTTTCTGTTCTTAGGATGTGAATGTGGATCTCACTGTCCTGGTGTATTTGTTATGTTATGTTTGTAGCTTATAGACACAACTATATCAGAAGGATTAACTAGTGAAAAGAAAGTATGAATTAGGCATGTCTTTCAAATTGCCAATTTCAATTCTTTTGAAAATTCCCTGGAAGCACATCTGTAAGAATGCACCTTGTTCAGAGGGAATACTTGAAACCAGAAAGGATGAAATCCAACATGTGGAATATCACAGGTCGAAAATCTGTCTTCTTCCATGGTTATTACTGAAGTCTATTTCTAATTTAATGTAGCCTCATATTTGTGCTTTCCACCAAGGGATAATGTGTAAGGAGGTAACCTTTAATTCAGTGCCTAGTGAATTGATGAAAAGACTCTTAGTAAAATAACTGGAGTGAGTTTATGGTACTGCTATATCTTAAGAATTAGTATAAGTATTTCCGCAGGGTTTGTATATATGCAAAATGTCCATGGAATTTGTATGTATTTAAAATGTGTCTGCATGATTCTGGAAGGAAGTTGCCTTTATGCAAATCTAACCAGTGAGTTCTGTACCCTACACAGATAGCTTCCTGTAAGTTTGGCTGTAGCTGTGCAGAGGATGCATATGGAGCTGAAGCACAGAGTAAGTCTGAACAGAGTCCTGTGTCCAATTGACAGTCTGATAAATGCAGTTTAAAGATTATAGTCCTGTTCTATGATTTGAATTTCTTCAAAAATTAGAATGTTTTGAGCATTTTCATTAATCAGAATATTACCACTCTCCTTTTTTTCTTTTAACAAATACACTGAAGTTTATCTTAGAGTAATACTTTTTTCCCTTCCTTTTCTTGGACATGAGATTTTTGAATCCAGGCTCAACTGTTTAAGATGATACCTTGGGTGGGTCGATCTAGTGCTAATGAAATAATTCCTTTGAAAATCTCTTCAGAGGTCTCTCACACCTTCTCTTGGTTTCTATTCAGTAAAATTTTACTAAATACCTGTAACTAAAAGTACATTTACACAGAGTTGTAGTCACATTTACACACGTTGAACTTGACCTGTTTCAAGCTTACTTATCACACTGTATTTAAAGTGTTATGGGATTTATTCAGCAACATTTTCAGTATAATCTTTTGTGTACTTTTATTGGCTTCACAGTTTTCAGGTGTGTGGGACAATAAGCTTTTACCTTTGGGAGACAGAGATTACCAGGAAAGACTTTTCTTACTGTATCATTGTATTTCCCCTTCAGACTACTTAAGCAAGCCTAGAGCACCATTTGCATCTGCCATTGGAAGCCATAATGTCACATTAGGGTGGAAGCCAGCTAACATCTCTGGAGTGAAATATATTATTCAGTGGAAGTTCAATCAGCTCCCTGGAGACTGGAGGTACACAGAGGTAAAGAAGGACACTTGCTCTTACTTTGAGGGAAATATGCCCTTAGTTATTTTTTTTAAACTTTATTTTTAGAAAAGTATTGGATAATATATTTAGATACATAGAAGAGTTTTGCAAAATCATAAGAGGCTGAGAAGTTGTCAATTATCCCACATTTCCTTTAATATAGGAACTAGCAGATAGCAGATTCAAATCTAACAAATTAAGGTATTTCCTCACAGAATGTGTAATTAGAATGTTCAGCTGCTTTCTTGTATAGTGGATGTTAAATTACTAAATTTAAACTCCTTAGTAATAGAATTGCTAAAATTGCTAAATAGAGCTTGAAGAGTGACTGGAAAAATTAGCAGAAGAAAAAATTGAGTTCCATTTAATGTAAACATCCCCGCTGTTCCATGTTGAGCCACACTTGTGACATGCCAAAACTGAAAGTATTCAAGAGAATGTGGCTGTTGGCTCTTTATTTCTTTTAAAATACCTTTCCCTAGGGAAATTTTTTTGGTGCCTGTCAACGCATAATACTTGGCCAGAAAGTCCTTTGTTGTGACTCAGTACAGTTATTTTCATATTATGTTCTTTTGCGTCAACTGTACACTTGTTATCTTGCCATCATCTCTATTGGACCAATTTACAGAATATGACAAGTTGCTGCTGCAAATCAAAGGTAAAGGCAATTTGCTAAGCAGGAAGTTCTGAATGAATCATTGATGAAATTATCGGGAACAATTACTGCAGACAATAAATATTTCCGTGTAACTACGAGCCTTTGGATCTTATAACTGTATCAACAGTTTAAAATATATTGCTCATAATAAGTTATTATTTTAGTTTTTTCCTTAAACTTTCTTTTTAAGATTTACTATTATATTGCCAGCCATCCGTCCATCTATCTTCTCATTGTTTAGATTTGGTCATGCGTTCTGAAGAGAAAAAGTTCTGAAAAGATGGAAAATAACTCTCAGTATTTCCTCTTATTTAAACTTAGGATGCTGCACTTTTTTTATCCTGAAATATATGTTTTCTGGTATGAGACTTCTTTTGCCCTGATAGCACCCTACATAGTAGCTGCGGATGGAGGAAGGAAAATCCTGAATTGTGTCTGTGCATTAATCTAGGTAGTATCTGAAACTTCATATACAGTCAAAGACCTTCAAGCCTTCACAGAATACGTGTTTCGAGTGGTTTGGATTATTACATCTCAACTGCAGCTTCATTCTCCATCTAGTCCCAGTTACCGCACACATGCTTTTGGAGGTAATGAATAGTGCTACTAATTGCATCTTTTATGACTTTAATAGAAACATTTAGGTTTCATTGCAGTTTCTTTTGCAGAAAACATTGATGCCTAATCTTCAGAATGATATGTATGTTGTCTGTTGGGTAGCTGGAGAAGACTAAACTAAAATACCACAGGTTCTTTTTGTTTGAAGCAGAAGATTTAGGGCCCCTTCCTGCTTTTGGTTTTAAAAACAAGCACAGAAAAATTCATGGTCAAAATTGTGAGGGCCCACTAGACAGTTCTGTGTATAATTATGCATACTAATTTTTGACTGAAACACATACCTGTTTTCCTGGACATTAAAAAAAGGTAACGGTAACTGAAATTTTATGCTATCCTTAATAATGTTTATGGGTGTAAAAATGAATTTAGATGTGTGAAACCTAAAAGTGTACTTAAAAAAAGGGGAAAACCTGTAATGTTTTCAATGTCATATGTGACTCAGATATTTCTGTCTCTTGCAGCTCCTGCGACAGCTCCTGTCATTAAAGATATTCAGAGTTCAAGTCCAAACACTGTTGAAGTCAGTTGGTCTCCACCACTTTTTCCAAACGGATTGATTATTGGATATAACTTGCTCCTGTCCAGTACAAATCATGAATTGCTGAGAGCTTCAAGAGGGCATAGCTTTCAGTTCTACTCCACCTTCCCAAACACCACTTACAGGTACAAAAATAAAATATAACCAACGTGGACAAGTGTGCTGTCACACTTCTTGACCAGATAGCACAAAGTATGCCTTAATACCACTTCTGCACAATTATGCTATTTACTTATATTCTTGCCAAAAGCAAGGGTGCCTTTCTTGAGTAAACAGAGTTATTCAGGTTAGTTAGCTGCTTATGTGGAAGTCAGGTGGGGAGGAAGGAAAAGGACATTGATACAAGGGCAGGAGGCTGTATTTTCTTAGCTGCCAATTTTAGTATATTGAGGGAATGATACTGCAGTCCTTTCTAGTCCTTTAAGCATCTGGGAAAATTCCTTCATTAAACATAAAACTCTGCATTCTACTTGCCCTGGTAAATACAGACCTTTCTTTGAAATGAAACTGAGTTGCTCTTCTGAATCTGAAAACTTATTTTGAATTTAAATGTAGAATATTCTGTTCTTGTTCCACCTTCGGACAGTTCAGATTTTTATTTGGTTTGGTTTTATTATAAAATTCCCCAAACATTAATATATAAATGGATATTTTCTGAAAATCAGGCACTTCTGTAGCAGCTCCCCTGATTGGTAAAATATTTTTCTGGCAATCTTTCAGATAAAAGCTGCAGACCAAAACCTGTCTTTCTGGTTTAACACAGGTTCACTATTGTGGCAGTTAATGAGGCTGGTGCTGGACCACCTGCTGAGGCCAACATCACAACCCCAGCATCCAAAGGTACAGGAGTCCTTACCACTGTCTCTTCATGGGGACAAACTCATGTTCTTCGGGCTGCCGTGTACCTGGGAGAAAAGACTAATATTTTGACTGCAAACAGTGTATATCAAAGAGTTGTACACTGAGGAGTCAATAACGTTTCTGAGAGAGTCCTGTCCTTTAGCTGTAGGCATTATTAGGCTACACAGCATGGTAATGACCTGTAAAGCTGGTAGACCCAAACAGATTTGGCCTGAGTTGTATTACAAATTGAAAATACCTCTGAAGTTGTGACTGCAAACACCTGATCCTATTTTCTAGATGAGATTTTAACAGCTGACAAACAAATGTATTTCTTCTAATAATATTAAATGCTTCATGTGAAATTCCTTTTGAAGATTTTTCAGTTATCTCAAGCCAAATATGTGAGATCATATCAATTTTTTGTTGCTCTTTCATGAAGGTATTTATTTTGCTATATGAATTAATTAATATTCAAAGTAATGAGTAGGCATCCCTCAAAAAAGTGCAGAAACATTAATTAATTACTAGAGAAAGATACACATTGAGATAGAGCAAAAGTAAGAATGAAATCAATGTCACCAAAAGGTTCTTTTAGAAGAGAAAACAAGACACTCCCCTCCTCATGAAGAAATTCAGGTGTCGAACACCTGGAAATGCTTCAACTCTGTGAAAACACTTCAAGACTCTCTGAATTGCCTGTCTTCAGCTATTGGTTAGAAAAATTGAACTTACTTCTCTAGTGCTTTTTAAAATGTGACTTGGCAGCACCATGGAGGTTTGCTCTAAGGTCGGCTGACCCTGAGCCATAAGCATTTGTTTAATTTGTGAGAAGTCCACACCGCCTTCATTATGTCAATACAATTACCTAGCAATTGATTTAAGGTAGAAAACAAACAAACAACCCTTTCCCCCACAAAAAAACCCTTTTAAGGATCTGGGGAACCACCCCATCTCCCCTTACTAGTCATCAGAAAAAATTTCAGTTGTTTCCCACTGAATTGCACAGGCACATGCTTTCCCTCTGTGCTAACATGGACAAGAGTAACCCTTCCTCATCTATCATGTTCAGAAATGGTGCTACTGCATCAGGTCCTGAGCCATGTAGATCTGAGCCCTGAGAAGAGTGCAGGAAAGAATTTGATTGCTGGTGTAGATTGCAAGAAATATTACTTGAAAAGAGATAAGGATGCAACATTGGCCTCTTGTACTCTGCTCTGGAGGCATCATTATCAAAATTACAGTGTGTGCATCATGTGAGAGATACCTGCAGTGCAATCTGTGCAGACTATCTGGGAATAAATTAAGAGAGCATTTGATGATAGTTTTGTAATACTCATATGAGAAAATTATATCAGGTAGCAGACAGCTGTTTAAACTGGAGGGGGGAAAAATAAGGACTGTTTGGCAGTGGAAATCAGCCAAATTCATACTTGAAATAATACACCACTTTTTAAAATGTCTACAAGGTAACTACCTCGTGAATCAACTTAGCAGGGGGTGTGATAGATTTTCGAGGATCTGAGATTCAGAAACAAGGCAATCTGCCTTTCCCAAAGTTATGCATAACCCAGACAAAAGATATGGACTTACTGCAAAGGTTTTGATATAAGTAACTTCGGCCTTTATAAGCATGAAGTCTGCTTATGAGACCAAATCTCGCCTTCTTGACTTTACAATCCATGACTTTATTAGCAAAAAAATTTATTACCAACTTTGAAGCAGCTCGTATTGTCTCATTGTCATCTTTACCCATGTAGGCTTCTTGTTTCTTGAATAAATCTGGTCAGCAGAATGAAACACATGGAATAAACATACTTGCCTTGCTGTGCCCCAGCTCTGTGGGATAATATTCTAGTTTGACTGATGTTTTCAAAGAGGTCCGGAGTGGTCAAATATCTCACTTCTGCAGGATTCTAGTCACATGAATGTCTTCATTCCTTAGGATTCAGTAGGGCTTCATTTGCCCCAGTTTACTTTCCATCACTAGGGACTCACTATTGTTGCAGGAAGTGATAGTGTGAAATTCTTCTGGTACATTTTCATCCTGTGTGAGGAGTCAAAAGGCACTGTATAATAATTCCACACTCTTTCACTACTCAAAGAGTTTAGGTTTTAGTCTGTCATTCCAGTGTAAGAATATATTCATACATGTACATACATGTACATGTGTGTATGCATGTCTATTACTGATGTATCTGAGCTAGCAACATTATTCTCTGTGCAGCTGTCATGTAAATTCTGAATTTCACTGTTTTTCAGTTAAGGAAAGAGCAACATGGCTCTTCCTATCCAGAAAAGAGTCTTTAAGGAAGAGATACACAGAAGATTTTCTTGCAGCTGCTCAGTGCCTGCCTGAAGATATTATACACCACCACATTACAGGTAAAATCAGATTGGGCTCTCTCCTTTTCTGTCAAGTATGACTAAGGCCTCTGTGTTCACCAAGGAGAGAATGCACCTCACACAGCCTGAGATGGTATCTAGCTTCCATTTACAGGCACTCAGGAGAAATAGGAACTTTCAGGGTATGATTTGACCTATTTGAACTGACAGGTATTGGGAAGAGATGCAAGTTTTTCTTCACTGTATTTAGCTGCTTCAGAGATAGACTTTTACATTGTATTTCTAAACTGAGGTAACACGAAACCAAGTCTCTCTGTAATTAATGTCTGTATTTCCTCAACATGAATATGGGGAAGCGAAGTGGTTCAAAATTCAGAATAAAATAATACCAAGTGCTAAAAGACACTGGTTGAAGAGCATGCTGGTGTGTTAGCATACTGATGAGGGATTTAATAGCTGAAGACATCAGACAACCTTGATATCTCAAATCATTCATAACTCTAATGTTTCTTATCTACACTGCTCCTTGATGACAGTGTGGAAATCCAAGTTTATCTACCAAATTTCACTGAGCCAGACTTCAGAGAAAGACTGTTGCCCCTGACCAAATAGCCTTTGACAGTACCGAAGTGGCACAGGTTATGTCAAGCTTGAATTTTGAAATGAATCTTACTTTGTGAGGAGATGCCAATTGCACCTGTTTATCCTGCAGAGGTGCAATCAATGCCAGTTTGCATATTACATATCCTCTCTGTCTGATTACCTTACTGAAGAGGAATTCTCTATAATAATGTCACTTACATAGCAAATGGCAAAGTTTCCTTATTGCCTTAAGGAAGAATAGAAGTGGAGGAGAAAAATCAGTTAACTTTTTTCCCATGATGATGGGTTGCAGAGTGAAAAATACATATTTTTAAGGCAAGTAGAAAAGCTAACTGAAAAACAGAAATTTATTTCTTATATTATCTCTGTGTACATATCTTTCTATTTTTAGGAATTTCAGTGAATATTTACCAGAAAGTTGTCTATTTTTCTGAGGGGAATTCCATCTGGGTGAAAGGAGTTGCAAATATGTCTGATATGTCTGACCTAAAGCTCTTTTATGCTGGCTGGGGGAATATTACGTCCATCTCAGTAGACTGGCTTTACCATACAGTATACTTTGTCATGAACGAAAAGGTAATGCTCTAGGGCTTAATTAATTTCTTATTTAATTTGAATCATTACTTCGAATCATTTTGCATGAGAAAATATGATTTCTATATAGATNAAAAATTAAGAAAGGCTTGACTATCAGGTCATATTTAAACACCCTACATGGAAGTCTGGCTCCTTGACTTATTTTCCTCCTCAGGACATAACAGTTTTAGTTTTAACTGCTTTATTTTTGAGACTGATTCTATGTCTTCCTCATACCCATTATAAGCACTTTGTTTCTCCACTTGGTTCCCCCTCTAGTTTGTTTGGTTCCTACTCTGTCTCAGAAAGGTGGTAAGATAACTAGTTAGTGATTATAATGCCCTTCATAATTTACAAAAGATGTTTAAGAGGGAAAGTGTTTCATACAATGATGAGAGCTCACATTACAACTGCTTCAATTTGAAATAAGAAGAGAGATTGTAACCCCGCACTTAATTTCCTACTCATAAAACATGAATTACATTAGTGGTAAGACCTTTCATGTACTTGCATAGTCCTCTTATGTACAAAGGATTAGAACTTGCCCTAAATGATTAGTGGGACAATTTGATTTTTTTTTAATCCTCTTGTCATGTCTGATTTTTCACTTACTGCTGTGGGAACAAGGAGCAGGAAAAGCATTAGTGATAAAAGAATACAAATGAGCTGTAGATGAACAGACTGATGACAGAGATTTCTGAATCCCAAGGTATTGCTTCTAAGATCAGAAAAGCACTTCCCCTCCCTGCTAGATCATTCTCCAAGTCTGGTTTACTATACCCTCCAAACTGGTCTTTTCCCTCCAGCTTAGAGGTAGGAAGAGAAGATGACTGACAGGAACTCTCTCAGGATAAACTGTCATAGCTGCATTTGTACCTGTGTACAAGTATTAAATTTGGCTGACTGACAGCTCAGGAGCCCAGAAGGACCTAGAATTGTGAGAGAGGTGTTTCACTGTCTGGTTCCCCTGAAGGAATCTCGGGTTAGCTTATTTGCTCATTAACAAACACCCTACGAATGCATCTCCAGTTTTATTTCTCATTTGCCAGATATATGTCTGCCATTTAGGAAACTGCACAGTAGCTGAAGACATCACTCCTCTTCATGTGACATCTCCTAGAAAGATTATAGCTGATCCCTATAATGGGTAAGTGTCCTCCTTTGAGCACCTGGTGTCAAAGGTGCTATAATCTTCCTCACTAAATTTCTCCACTTCATTAGTCATCTATGTTCCTGTTTCAAGAAGAAATACAATTGTTAACAAATAGCAAACTACAAACCCAACTGAAACAAGGGAGGTGCCATGCAATGTTGTTTTCTGCATTTTCTTTCTTACAGTGTTAGCAGAGGAGAGAAAGTATTTCCAGTACAGAATATTTGGTTTCAGAAATTTCATGCTTTTATGAATATGAATCTCTATGCATTTTAAATGTTCATGCTTAGAACTTGAAGTATTATAGAAGAATATTGTCCAATAATCTGCTACCAAAGATAGTAAAAATTTATGTGCTTACTTCTTGCAATATATATATATGTATATATAGTGCCAAAGCACTTTCTTATTGTGCCTGAAGACAGGTACCTCTCTGAGCTGTTAAAATATTTGTGGGTCCGTTACAGAGTCCTTGCCCTATAGTTATTTGAGTTTATTTTGTTCCATGGCCAGTTATATTTTCTGTCTCCTGGAGGATGGCATATACAGAGCAACCCTTCCACTCTTTCCTGGCACAACTTCCACAGCTTCACCAGTAGTGAGATCCAGTGCTCTGAGAGCCTTCATGATCAACTTCCAATCTAAGAGACTCATTTTCTTCAACAAAACAGAACAGGCCTTTGTATCAGGTTTTCTTGATGGTTCAGAATTTCACATGCTGCGATCACACGTGCCATTTGATGATGTGGAGAGCTTTGTTTATGAGGATAACACATTTACAGTCACAGATGGCTCGGCAGTTTTCCATGAGGAGATCTCTCCAGTGGGAAGCTCTAGTTTCAATGAGTATATTGTGGATTGCAATTTGGTGTATCCAGAGTACTTTGGCTTTGGCAACTTGATTTTCTATGGGGCATCAACTCAGCCTTTTCCTCTACCAACTGCTCCTCATCTTGTTATGGCACTGTTTGGATTGGACCAAGCTGTGATCAGCTGGAGACCACCTGAACACACTATTGGAACCAGTAAGTCCACTCCTTTTTTCACTAGAGGGGTAACTTTCTGGTTTCCTTTTTCTTGATTTGGGCCTTAGTGACTTCAATAGCAGATCCTGCTAGAAGTTGTGGAATTACCTGAGTCTGAAAAATGTAAACCATAATTTTCTGGTAAAATAGATAAATTGATTGTCTAATTTAATACACATTTATATTGGCAATTCATTTGTTGCTGGTACAATTTTAAGCAAGGCTTCATATTAACTACGGTATGGAGCAGCAGTAATGTTGATTGCTGATATCACACAGAAAATTAATGACAGAGTACAAATTTTTTCAACAGCGACTGTGCTATAGTTTCTGTCCTCTGTTGCATGAGTCTTTGAATGGCAGAAGATTACCTGGTTGGAGGAAAGTTTGATTCTTCCAACTGCATTCTTCATGGGGGACTGAACCACTACTCTTGGTTGGTCCCAGAGATGAAGAATGTAAATTTTCAATTTCCTAATTCCACTGATACTGGCATTTTTGAAAGGAGTCTTCAATATACAATGTTCTCAAAGAATGTGCATCATCTGTTGCAACCATCTACTCTGTAATAAGATGATTATTTGCTTCTCACAGGTTTATCTGCTTGGCAGAAATGGTCCTATGATGTGAAAGTGTCATCTCAGTACCCATCTGAGAAGGAATGGATTGTCTCAAATGTTAGTAACACAAGGCTTACAGTGAAGGATCTGGCCAGCTTCACAGTGTATGAAGTGTCAGTTAGAGCTGTGTCTCCTGCTGGTGCAGGGCCATGGTCAGAGACATTTAGAGGCACAACTTTAGAAGAAGGTGAGAATTGCTTTGTCACAAAGGAAAAATGAAGAACAAGTTGTGTATACAGATTATCACCTGGTGAGGCCCAGGCATTGGGCAAAGACTGCTAAATAAGGGACACAAAAAGGTTGGTCTTAGAAACATTAAAGAATAAGTAAAGAATAAGTAAATTGGTTTTTAGTTGAAGGAGTGAGATTTTTAAATTAGTACAATGGTATTAAATATTATTTATGCATTTATTTTGCTACTTGTTTAAATTTTTCTAATGCAAATACATTATCAAACACATTAATTTGATACATTATCAAACAAACAGTATGAGAGGTGTTATTCCATTCCTGTGCTCTGTAAAGAACTTTCTATGATGAACTGATTTGCACACTTGAGGGTTAATGACAGTTCACGGAAAAGTGCAGCTCACTAAATGCTGAAAGCCCTTAGTCTGAGCATAGATAATGAAGGGAAATGGATGTGTGTGAAATATCTGAGATTTGTAGGTTTCTGGAATGATGTTTGAAACCTAGTTCACCAATAATGACCTGTGTCTGAGGGGAAAACAGCTTTCAGCTTAAGGTGCTGAACTGACCCTTGAGATTAGGGGTGATTTTTGCCTGACTTTGCTAAGGCCAGGTCCAGATACACAGTGGATTTTAAGCATCTAATTGCCTTATTGTTCTGGATCTGAACCTGCCCTTAATCTCTGAGTTTCTCAAATTATTATAGTTTCATGCATTTCTTCTTTGTACATTATTCCTTAGGAGAGGGGTAGTTTTAAGGGTGGTTTTGTAACTTTCCAGAAAGTTGCTACTGAAATACAAATATTATACATAAATTGCTTGTTGGTGTGCACAATTGTAGTTTTCTTTCTTAATCAGTGGAAGAAGATCCGTATATATTGGCAGTGGGGCCTGAAGGTCTCTGGGAGCAGCGATTGGATAGCTATGGGCCAGGAGAACTCCTCTATCCTCATATAAGAAACATCTCAGGTAAATACTAAACAAATTGCAAGCTGCTACTACAGACTTGTTGGCATATATTAGGTCTCCATAAATTTCATCAACAGAACTGAAAGACAAGAGTTGTCATTGCATCAGTCTAGACTTAAATGTAGTGCAGTGCAGGGCAGTGCAGCAGCTTCACTGAGCCAAGACTGTGTTCATCCTCTTTCTTCTATTTTATGAGTCAAATGAATCCTTAGTGAAACCCTACTGACATCACCACAGTTACAGTAGAGCTAAAATCAACTCTCTGAATGAAATAGTTCTGTCTCCAGCGATCCAATGTGTTTGTCATGCATTTATAATCATCAGGGTGACATGTATATTATGTATGTACATTGTATTCCTATATAAAAGGACCTGTCTTCACATTATATTTTTTAAAGACCTGAAGTGGTATGATCTGGCTACTTTTTACTGTTTAAAAATATAGGGATTTTATTTACCTGTTTGTGAAATGCTTAATATCTTTTTTTTTTTTTTTCCCCCCAAGACCTCGATTGGTATAATAACACTCTTTATTGGATTAACTCTTTGGGGAAAGTTCAGACCTGGTCACTGAACAAAAGAAAGAGTACCACTGAGAATTCTTATGTATCTGACATCAGAAATGCAAGGATGTTGGCATTTGATTGGTTGGGTCAATGCTTGTATTGGGCTGGCAAAGCGAATACGGTAGGTATGGTTGCACTTCCTAAAAGAAAAAAAACATCCCTTAAATCAACAATGAAGACTGTAAGGCAGTATTTAGGAAGATAATCTCTACTTCTTGCAAACTGCGTTTGGACCTTTGCTATGATAGCATGGAACAAGAAGGCCTTTCTTTCCTTATGTGATTTTCCAGACTTACGCAAAAGTTTGGGGGAAAGTGTTCACTGATATTCACCAATGCAGGATACCGAATTCAGCAGGTGCAAACCAGGCAAATCAAACATGCTATCAACAGTTTTGCTGAATTCAACATTGTAAAAATAAGGGAAGATAGTGAAAATGGAGGCCACAAAGTTGATCTCAGCTAAGAAGTAGATGGACTTTATTTTAATCAAATTTGACACTGTTTGTTTACACGGCAATTTTCAAGACTGACCTCTGTACTGTGATATTTTGCAGATCAATGCAGTTAAAAGGTAATTACAAATGCACTTTGTACACTCTCATATCAGGAACACTGACATGTGAATTATTTAAAAGGTATCTGACTCCAAAATTGTAGTGCTAATTTATGCAGTGCTGTCAAATTATGCCTTTCATTTCTTCTAAGTGCAAAGTCAGAAGCTGTTTTAAAAACTGGAGCTAGGAGGCCAGATTTCACACTGCCTTGCACCCTCATTTACACTTGTGAATAGTGAATCTGAAGTGGGTGAGAAACTCTGTCAGACAGAAGGCTGCCAAAAGTGGAAAAACGAAAGGGAAAAGCTATTTCAGCTTTCTTCTTTTGTTACTTTCTGGCAAAAATATAATAATTTTGAGCAGTACTTCATCCCTAAACTTTGAATGCAAAAGGTTTAGGCTTTGACAACCTAGGGCTTTCATGGGCTTCTGATAAATGACTGTGAAAAGTCACTGGTGTACACTCAACTGGTCATGGCTGATGATTTAGGTGTGATGCTAAAAAACAATTCCTTTGTCCCTAGATCTACAGAAAATCACTGTGGGGTGGCCATATTGATGCTGTGGCTCATGTTGTGTTCCCAGTGAAGGATTTAGTAGTGGATTCAGTAAATGGCTATTTGTACTGGGCTACAATATATTCGGTGGAGAGCACAAGACTGAATGGAGAGGAGTATCTGATGTTACAAGAGCACGTACAATTTTCTGGTAAACAGGTGACTCATTATTTTTTCTTTTTGGTGTGATGGATTCATGAGGTGCTGTGTGTTTTAGTATCCAGATCTCTTGAATATAGTCAATGTTCATGATGGTCAAAATTGACCACAAGAATACGTGTCTTACTTGCAACATTTTTACATCATTATGAGAACAGGGTAAGAATTAAACGATGTTATAGCTGTACCAAAACCTTGCCTCTTAATTCTGAAGTCAGACATTTGCAACAAAATGCGACATTAGAGATCTCCTTGTGGTGGTAATGCTGCTCCTTCCCATATGTAAAAGGTACTTATTTTTCCCCAAATGATTTAAGTCTACTGATCACTTCTGTCTTTCACATCAAAATAAGCAGACAGAGCTCCACAGCATTCTGCCTATTTTGTGAAGTTTCCCAGCTTGGCAGTCCCAACAGGGCCAGTTTTGGGTCTGGACACTCGCCAAGGACACCAGATTTGCACTTCGGGCTGCAGAGGTGCTGCTGCAGAGACGGGCTCTGCCTGTGGTGGTGACAGAAGAGGGATGGAAACTGGTGGCATACTTGTGCTCAGCACAGCTGGCCCCTGCTGAGGACTGGCACACCTTGCTGCTGCTTCTGCCACAGAACTGATGGGGGTGCCACTGACAGCCTCCATCCTGCCTCATTCTGTCCCTCCTGTGGTGCCAGGAACAGCAAGTCCCATACTTTGAAGATTATCAAGCATCTCCCTCCCTCAGCTCATCAATTCCCTTCCCCATCTTTTTTCTTTGCCCCAGTCAGACACAGACCTGGCCCCAGCCTGGCCCCTCTTTCATTGTTCCAAGCCTGTGGGGAGCTCCAGAGTGCTGTGAAGAGCAGAGCAATTCCTCAGGGAGAAGGAAAGGGGGCTTGCACGAATGAGAAAAGACATTGGGAAGTATAGCGGGGAAAAAAGGGATGGCAGATAATTGTTTTAGCTGTATGAGGGTGGAATGCACCTCTGACCTGCCGGAGTAGGCTGGTAGAGGGCAAATAGAGATGCCATTCTCACCTGTGGATCACCAAAGGAGTGCTCCAGTATGCAGTAGCTCCCCTTCCCTACCTGGAGACAGTTTGATGTGCTCTGAGGCTTGCACAGACTACCTCTGTATTTCTGCTGACCTCTCCCATACCTTGCTTCTCCATTCATCCCTCTCTAAAGTCCTATCAAAAGTCTCTTAAAACCTTGGTTCACTGCTGGCTCCTTGTCGTGGGTAGGAGTGGAACACTTAGACAAAATTTATTACAGAAGCCCTGCCATTGAGTCACGAGGTACAGACAGGACTCCCTTGCTTTCTAAGCTCCTTCTCAGAGAGGAGTCCAGGAGTGGCTGAATCCAATCATAGCCTTGAGTTATGCAGATTAAGAGCTACAGAGGTGTGATAGAATCACTTTTGTCTCACAGGTTTTAATGATTAGAAAAATGAGATTTTTTTAATATAAAATGAATCATTTATTATCATAAATGATCAGAGAAATATCTTAATTGGAATTACTCACTACACAATATAAAAAGCTAAGAATCTACTAGTAGGGTATTATATAACAAAGTAATATAGTATGAGATAGGATAGTGCCCTATATTGAATCAAATATTAAAACAATTATATTAAAGTTAGCAAAAAGGAAGTAATTATTAATTAGAGATTTGGTGCAACTCATCGATACCAATACCACAGCCAAGGGAGGAATCTCCACACATACACCCAAGAAGGGTTATGTCAGAAGAACTTGACTGTATGAAAGGGGACTGGACTTTTACAGTATAAAGTGATTGACTGGTAGTCACAGATCTGTAGGCCAGCATACTAGTTTATCTGGCAAATCCTGATTCAAAAGCAAGATGTGTATTTGAAGTCTGGTGAACCAGGTTGGTTTTAGCTTAATTTAACACCAAGACAGCATCCTGGCACCAGCAGTTGAGCTTGCTTGATAGTCTGCATGATGTCTTGCATAGTATGCATTCTCTGATTGGATTTCTCATCTTATCAGGGAGGCTTATCCTGCCACACTCCTCATAGATCATTGTTGTCTTCTCCAAATCAATCCTGCCTCTTCCACTACTTGGGATTTGTCCTCATTCTTGGTAGGTGGGGTTCAGAGTTGCCTATGCAATGAAGAAACTTGGAGACTGAATAGTCACCTCATGAAAAGATCTGCCAGGATCTTAGTAGTTGCATATGTGTCCTTCTCTCCCTCCCTCCCCTCCTCAGGTAGCTGGGACAAAAGGGATGGATGATCCAATTCCTTGGCAAGTGAATCTGTTAGTCTCTTAACAGGAACTCAAGAACGTTGGGAATCAGTGTGATTGGGACTGCAGATCCAGTGTATCTTTGACCCTTTTCCAGGCTGTGTTCTGAGCAGGTCAGGCTGAGGGACCATTCCATCTACTGCGCTGCTTTTACTCTACGAAGTCTCTCTCTTAGGAGAGCTGAATGCTCCTCAGCTCAAACCATAGCCTGTGTGGGCTTTACCCTCTGTTCTGAGTGCTGGAGTGAGGCATAGTTTGACTGTTGTAGAAATGGTCAGCACAGATAAATTATTTGCTGCAACAGCTTTCTTTAAAACACACTTCTTGCTAAAGAAACCTTTGTTTTTATTCAATCTATCATAAAATTTTTGTTCCCATCTTACCTGAAGCCAGGTTCTCTATTAAAGACTCATTACAGTTTTAGAGATCTACCTCTCTTGATTAGCTTTGCATAATCCCCCAGAACATTTCAGTTTCCTTTCCGAAAGGAAAAAAAGTTGGTGTTTCTCTGATTATATATATATATATAAACATATAAAAAAGCCTGGTTTAGTTCATGAAAGGGAATTAACATTCAGAGAGACCAGCTAATTCCGTGGGTCTGTTAAATTCATGAGTTCTTGGGAAGAAGGAAAGCTTGTTCTGGTGTGGCACCTACTCGTAAATCTGAGAACAAAAGAAATGGAAAACTTTTGTACATGAGAGAAATGTCCTTGCTGCAAAGAGTCAAAGGTATTTTCCAGTATTAGCCTCCTACCTTTCTGTGGAAGGTGGCTTGTGTGGACTGTCTTCATGGGAAAATATATGCTGTCCAATGGCACACTTATACTTACCACAGATCTTCCAAATGATCTGTCTCAAAGGACCAACAATTTGCAGTTTATTCTAAGGGGCAAGCAGCACCTTTCTTGCCCTTCCCTTTTGTTTTACTACCTGTTTATCTGAATTCCCTCATGCTAACCTCAAATTTCTTGTTCCTCTTTTCAAGAACCTTGGCAGCAATAAGACTGCTTGTCTGCTCCTGTCATTTTTGTTTCTACACCTTTCTCTGTGTCGGTGATATCAGCTTTCAACCA
Source organism: Formicarius rufipectus (assembly GCA_013399695.1). Classification (NCBI taxonomy): domain Eukaryota; kingdom Metazoa; phylum Chordata; class Aves; order Passeriformes; family Formicariidae; genus Formicarius; species Formicarius rufipectus. Next base: position 17,689 of record VXAU01004743.1, on the reverse strand, counting down.
TCCACTTATTCACACCTCCTACAAACAAGCATCTCCTCTTCCTGCTTCTCTGCTGCCCTAATCTATGCACTGACTTCCTGAACTCAACCTCCTGCTGTGATGCATACAGGAAAAAAGCCAACTAAAATGCTTAGATTGAGAATTGACCAGTTATAGCTGACAGGTGTTCACTAAAATGAATCTATCAAAAAAAAACCCACAAAAAAACAAACCCCAAAAGGTAGCACAGCATTCTTTAATGGTAGAATTATTGAGCTGATCATTATAGTCTCAATGTAAAGATGCAAATTTATGTTTGCAAAAATACTAATATGTATCTTACTTTCACATTGGAATTCTTTATCCTGGAAAGAACATGTCTTTCTTCAGTATTAAAACACAGATGTAATAGTTAATTGCTGTTATTCAGCAGTTAAAGCATGTTCTTCACATAACTGGTTCTTACTGGTATTTATTGTCTGCTTTTCTAATACAGGGTTCGTGTTCGGCTGGTCAATACAAGGTCTTCAGCAGTTTATAGCTGTTCCTCCTTTTAGCTTGAGTGCTAGGAGTAGGAATGGAAGAAACTACTATGAAAATGGCAGATTTCCTAAACCAATATGAAGGCAGAGCTTTGAAAGTCTAATTATTTTGGCAGGAATTAGATAGATCCTTTTATGACAATTATTTTATTTTTCAATCAGTTGTTTAGCTTAGCTAGTGTGCGTGGGCGTAGCTGGATTGATTTTATTAGAGCCATTCTGACTTATACCATTTTAGGACCTGGCATAGAATTTCCAAAGCACTTAGTAAGTCATTTATGCTGTACAGTGGTTGTAGCAAAAGTCATTTATAGGGGAGCAGCAAAGTGTACTATATGGGAAGGGACCAGGACCCTCTAGGTGTTGTCTCTTAACATTTCTGAACAAAGGGTATTTCAAATAGCTCAATTTATGCTGCATTTTATGATGTTGAGTTACATTGCTTCCTCACAACTGTGTAACCTGTCCAGAGACAAATATCCCTAATGAATTGGAAAAAGTTTTTCTATTTTTGAAGCATAACAAAAGGGAGACGTTAAGTTATGGACTAAATCCTGAAGATAAATAGTATAATTACTTATTTGCCTCTTATTAATGGTGATGCTAGGGATTAGGAGAAAGAAAATGAACACATCTATGGGAAAATGTAATAGCTGCAGAAAGGAAAATGGGGTGAGGACAAATAGCCCAAATGTTTAAAAAAAGCATGATAACTTCTGGAAGATGTCATTTGGTGTTGAGCATAGGAGGGAGAATAGGTAAATATGATAAAATATAACATGGTTGACTAAATATACACTCAGGCACATACATGCTGTGAGATATTTTTAACGGGACAACCTACAGGAGCAATCATTCAAACCTTGATTTTCTGTCATACAGTGTCAACAGAAATATGTCAAGAACGTGATTACATAAGGAGCAACAGACAACTAAGTGATATAACATTTGCCTTCCTGTCATCATCTTCTGGAGTTTATTAATTAAGAGTTAGGGGAAAAAAAAGCTGTTCCACTTACTTCAATAATGGAAATTTAAGCTTATAAAAGAAGAACTGCAACTAGTGTTTGGATGAAAAGTTTAAGAGCTGCTGGAAAACATGTTCAGAAAGGCCCCTAACAATTTGTAAGCTGTGCTAATGATATAACATAGACAAAACTTGATAACATTTAGCAGACTAATTTCTGGAAGCAAATGTATTTTTATTTGCAGAACAGATTATTAGATGTCGGATTTCAATTACTGTTGCATATGGTATTGAATCTGTTGTTTACTGCAAAAGCAATAAAGCTCTATTTTGAATATTAGATCCTACTAAAAATAAATAAAAAATCTTGCACCTCACTTAAATGAAGATAAAACACTTAAGTAATGAACAGCAAGATTTTTTAATTTCCTGCACAACCCCTCATTTTTAATAATGAATTATTTTAAAAAATGTAAATATTTTCATTTCCTTAACCATATAAATCAATTACAATTTGCCATAAGTAATGCATCTTATATGTTCTATGTATAAAATCAAAGCCAGAAAACAAAGACAAAAGATCTAAAATACTTGTTTTAAAAGGTGATTCTGACTTTCAGAATGGATATCAACCCCCTGTTTCAGAGAAGGATTGTTAAAATACTGGAGCTGTTCTAAAGATTTTGATAGGTAGTTCCATTAATCACCTGATACATTATGACCATCCTGTACGAAGTGCTCAGATTTTCCAGGGGTGAACAGTGTGACAGATGTTAATAAAATACTATCTAGAAAATAATTGGCTACTATAAATAGGTGTCTAACAAGGATCCAATTATTTTCTAGAACTGCCTCTTTTTGTGTTGGAATAAATATTCATGGTAGTAATGTTATTTTTTGCCAAAAAAGACCCACACATGGTGTTGTCTAGACAACAGTTATGCCTAAGAACTTTTACCTCAGAAGTGAAGATGTGATCAAATTGCCATTTGGACTGTTTTCTTCTTAGGTGGTTGGTTTAACTTTGGACCTCACCTATGGTTTTCTTTACTGGCTTGTGCAAGAAAGTCTATGTCTAAACCTATACAGAGCCTCCCTTTGCAAAGAAGGGTAAGTAAAGGTATAGTGGAGTTAAGGAAGTCTGTATTTTCTCATTTTTGAGAAACATTTTTTCTTTGAGGGAGAAAATATTGTCCAGTGCTGGAAACACTATTTACTAATTTAACAATAAACAAAAAGAAGAGCTAATGATCCCGCTCTAGTTGATGGCAAACTACATGTTGAGGTGGTTTGTAACACAGTTTTAAGGTGAGAGGAACACAGTAACCATACTGAGCTGAAATCATGCTCGTCAATGTTTAGACTTAGCTTTAGAAAATAATGACCATTTATTGCCTATTTTATCTTGGGGTTTACAATATCTGACAGTTTCCAAGTGCCTAGAGCTCTGTGACTTGTTCATCTTGCATGAAGCTCATGACTCATCAAACTGACACCACTTTCTCATCTGAGCAATCAGTACTCAGCAGGCTTTCCTCTTGATCGTCCCAAGCATTAAATGACTGCATTATTCCTGAAAGGCAAAGTTGAAAAAGGCAAAACATAACCAAACCATGTTTATGGGTTAGTTTGAATACATACTAAGACCTTGAGAAAAGTGGTAGTTTGTTATCTAAGTGCCAAGTATATGATGAGTGGTAGTTTGTGAAACTATGGGTTTGCTCCTTTCTGTTTGGAGAATGCCACTTTTTTTTTTTTTTTTTTTTTTTTCCCCCAAGCATCATATTAAAATTCTTAAACTTATCTGAACAGCAACTATATTTACATGTGCTCATATTGTTGCAGGTTGACTTTGTGTGCAATCAGTTGAATTTTCTGACTGATTGTAAACTTGCTATGATTAATAGTAAACAAAGAATCAAAAGATGTCGGTCACTTTTAGCTAGAACATGCAGCCCCACAGAGAACCAATTGGCAGACTTAAAAAAGTGTCCCTGGCATGCCAGAATGCAGAAATTAGAAGTAATCCATCCTAATGGGCCTGATGGTGAGTCAAAGCTTTTCCAAATTTGTTTTGGATAGCATGAGTCTAAGCTTAAAGATATTTTTGAGATGGCAAAATGATACCTCTTGCAACATATTTAATCTCTTATCCAGAAGATAAACTGGAACTTAAAAAGGCCTTTAAATTTTGTCAGACAATATACAAGGCAGATTAAATCACCAGTGATCCCAGAAGAGGAAAGTGTTAATAGAGTTTAATAAATAAAGGAAGGAAACTAGCAGGGTCAAATTTGTCTGGGTCCATGCCCTAAAGAAGTAGAATGAATCTCATTCTGTGAAGTAGATTGCACTGTTTCAGTGGAATTGCTGAGAGAAGATGACGGGCTGATTTTTCAAAATACTTTTCTGCATCCATGCATCAGAATAATAAAAAATTTTTTTGTTGTTTTCCAATGAAATCAAGAGAATGATGTGGGCTTTTTTTGTTGGGGGTTTGGGGTTTTTTTGCAGGTGTTTCTGCAATATTTCATGTTTTGAGAAGTGTAAAAAGCTTAAAGAAAAAATTTTAGCTTGTTTTTTCTGGCTCCTACTGGAGTATTAAGAATTTGAATTATGAGAAACTCATCAATGTGTCAAATATTGCATAAATCTATTCTCTCTGAAGCTTTCAGTTTGCTAATTAAATACATGTTTTCACAGTTGTGGTAATGCCACCATCAAAGAATTTGCAGCATGGAGTACTTCAGAAATATCTCAGGGTGCACTGGAATACTACAGTGGTCGTCTGTTCTGGATTAATAGGCTTCAGTTCATTACAACCCAGGAAGTCAATCAGAGCCTTAGCATTCCCTTCTCACAACCAGCACAGTTTACAGCCTTTACCCTTGTTCATACGTCACTTAAACCTTTTCCAGGTACATAATTTGTTTTATCTAAACTCAGTAAAGGTATTCACTGTCAGCCAGCTATTCTTCATTCTTGAGATTCTTTAGTTATTTGACAAAAGATATGGACAAGAGCAACTTATTAATAATTTTATTAGGATATACCTGGATAATGTGTAATTGTAAAAGCTGATGGTAAGGGTATGGATAAAAGGAATACATTGTATTACTGTTTCTATTTAATGATGGTTTATAGGATTTTCCATAGTACTTCAATATTTTAAGTCAGGTTGGAAAAGTCTACCTATTTCTCACATTCTTTAGATTATTATTATTTCTTGTTCTGTTTATGGACAGGAAATTTTTCTTATACACCAAAAGTGATTCCTGATGCAGTGCCAGAGTCTTCTTTCAGGATTAAAGGAAATTTTTCAAGTTTTCTCATCACTTGGAGTCCCTCCACAAGGGTGGAATGGGGAGTAGTCTTTTACTGCGTGGGATCAAAAACTCTACAAGTGAGGATATTCATGCCATCTCTCTCTATTATCTACATATATTACTGCATCTACTTGCTGATATATCTATTTTTTATCAGAAATACAGTTTATTTCTTCTCTAACATTTAAAAATAAGTCAAGAACCAAACTACATTGCAAATAGAATGCAAGCTGTCCAGTTTCTCCATCATTGCAGCAATCACAAGAGGAACATGGGCTTAGCAGTAGCTCTGGGCAAGCAGCTGGGGTGTGAGGAGCCAGGCAAGGAGTTCACAATGCTCAAAGATGTGTGAGGAAGCCTTTCACAGTAACTTAGAGAGGAGTGTCCTCTGAGCTGACAGTGGGACAGCCTTTGCCTGAAAGTGAAATCTAGCCTTCACCCACAGTTAATTTTAGTGCATTTGACAAGTTTTTCTTTAAATTCAAAGGGCAGATCACTAGCACATTGCTACACATCACTACAGTGCCACAGGAAATGGTGAAACGATCACTCACAGCAAGAGAAGCTCTGTTTTTATTTAGTTGACCAGCTCACTGAGGGAATTTTGGAAAAGTGACTGCCTTTTTGAGTTGAAAAAAAAAAAAAACAACAACAAAAAAACACAACAAACAAACTTACTTTATTTTGTTCTGTTTTATTTCATTCACAGCCTCTGGAGAGTGAATGGTGCCTCCATCCTCATAACCTGACAGTGCCATCCTACCGAGTTGTTGGGCTGGAACCATTTACACTCTTTGATTTTACTGTCACTCCATACACATACTGGGGCAAGGCACCAATGACATCTGTATCTCTTCGAGCCCCTGAAGGAGGTACTAAAATTTTAAATCCCATTCCTCATTTGTAGTGGGTACCAGGACCAGGTTTATGTCAGCAAGTGAAGGATGAGCAGCTTTCAGACCTGGTCAGCTGTAGGCAGAGTTGCAAGGACATGTTTCTGAGTATCTTTGCCACACAAGTGCAATAATAGAGTTCAGAATAGAAAATTCATGACAACATACCCACCATATAGTTAAGACTATGAACAAGAAAGAGAAACTGAGATCCATTGCAATGGATATCAAGGGCTGCATGCAATATCTTAACTACTTGTTAGATTTTTAATAAATGCTATGCACTTTTTACTTTTGATTCAGTTTTCATTTTTGCTCATAAATTAGCTGAAACATAGTATTGAGGGAGTGGAACACTGAGAAAGTTTATGAGATGCAATAGATTTTGAAGTGGAAAGGAGAGGAAACAGAGTATGTGTTGTGAAAATTCTTGCAGCTCATAGTTACCTGCAGGATTTGGGTAAGTAGATATGTCCCAAACTCAGTACAAGAGTGCATTTTTTTCTGTTTATATAGCTTTTTTTTTTTTTTTTTCCCTAGGCAAGTTTAAATCAGATACCTACATACCAGTGAAAAGCAGAAAGCAATTTCCATGAATTTTTAGATAATCTTCTGTAGTTTACACCTCACAAATTATCATTTGTTATTGTCGTCATTGGAGTTGTGAAGCTCTGGCCCAAAACTAAAAGAGATAATTATGAGGCAAAGTTTGTGTTTTAATAGCAATACTTTGTTGTGTGGGGTTCTTTTGTTTTGTTTTTGGTGTATTTTTGTCTTGGTTTTGGTTTTTATACAGTTCCTTCAGCTCCTAGAAACCCTAGAATATATGTGTTACAAAACAACCTACATGAGAGTGATGAGAAAGTCGTTGTGGAGTTCAGGTGGGACAGACCTGAAAGGGACAATGGAGTATTAACACAGTTCAGGGTTCACTATCAGTTCTTGAATCAGAGTGGCACCACTGACACTTTCTCAGCGTGGAATGCAACCAGTGTTAAACCCACCCTGATGCGTTTTTCTGTCAAGGATGTGCTTCCCAGCCTCACAGTGCGGTTTCAGGTATGAAAAATGACTAAACTTATCTCATGCTAGATGGTAGATGTCATCAGTGCAGTCTGATGTGTTTGGCTAGGAGGTACTGGGCTTGGGGCAAGTGATTCCTGTATGTAGAACTGCTGATTCGCTGACTCACAGATGAATCCTTGGCTTAACCTTTCTGTGTATCATACTGTCCACTAAATGCTGCAGTATTATACTGGTTTGCTGAAACCCAAAAGAAATGTTTCTAGAGATCTCCCAAAGCCACTGCCAAAAGCTGCAAGTTAACACAGATTCACCTGACTTGGTGGAGGGTGACAGGCCATTTAAACAGCCACAGATTGAGAGAAGCTCCAGTCCTGGAGAAATGAATGCAAGGACTTGCACAGCTTCCATAAAAAGAGACTTCCATTTTAAAACTTGTCGAGAAGTCATATTCTCATTCTGATAAAAGTTTTTGAACACACAGAATGTATGCTTAAAAGATGAGTTAAAAGCATGACACCATGTAGGTGAGGTATTGATGGGGAGACCACAATGTCAGTTGAAGTGTCAGCCAACAGTAGAAATTAGTCCAAGCTGGGGACAGAGACACAAGTGGAGTCCTTTGAGGTCTGATTGTTGGATGCATTACTGATCATCTCTCTCTGGCCCACTGCTTTAAACTCTCTTTATAGCCACAGTCCAAACCCGAATGTACCCTTTGAACTGAGCAGCACAACCTTATGTCAAACAGAAGCACGCACATATGTTCCTAGCTGAACAGAGAGGCAATCTACTGGTTCCATCATTAATTATGACTCTACAGCCTCTCAAATGCAGTCATTTATGCTCTGACTTAACATAAATATTAATCTCCCATCCCACAGGTACAAGCCTTCACCTCTGTAGGTCCAGGACCTTTGTCTGAAATAGCAGAGAGGAATTCATCAGGTATGGGTGATTTAGTTGCCATCTCATGGTTTGTGTGCAATAGCTGGTGAAATGGACAGTACAAGAATTTGGCAACCTGATAAATAGCCTCCAACACTTTATGTGTCATTTGTTCCACCTTACAGCAGTCACCACAGAGACAACTATTACAGCTTCTGACATGAAATGATGAATACATTACTTATCATTAGACTGAACTTCAGGAATTTCAAGCCTTTCCTCAAGACTATGCTAAATTAACTTTTCTAGGCAACCCCAGGCTAGTATGGCATGGCAGGTTTTGAACTGTAATCTGCATACTGCTAGAAATCATAAAATATTTCTAATTAGGCTGTGAATGGTAACCAGGAGAATTAAAGATCTACTACAGATTATAGGCTATTTCCAGTTTGGTTGTTAAAGTTAATTAAAGGAGCAAATCTGTTTTACCGTGCTTAAGTTTGTTAGGTAAGCATCCCCAATGCCATTGAAAATATCTTAGGAGTTTCATTGTGATGACAAGAAGGCATCTCATTATTTAAATTATTTATGAGTGCAGGGCCATAATTTATTTATATCTCATACTTGCTTTCCTTATGAATTACTGTGATAATCTAGAATGTTTCTTGTAAAGCCTGCTGTGCCCTTTTCCTTACAGATCCTTTCCCTGTCCCAACTCTTATAACTATTACTGCCGACAAGTTGTTTCTTACGGATATAGACTATAATCATACCATGTGGGAACTTTCAACAAAGACAAATGTAAAAGACATCTGTTATACTGCTAATGATGACAAAGCATACTATATCATAGAAGATTCTCTTTTTATTCTGAATATACAGAATGCTTCAAAGTTTCAGGTATTCCTATGTTTATTCCCTTACCTGAGAGAATATAGGAAAGTATGTGATAATAATTGTCATTATTTTGTGGCCATCTATATTTTTGAAAAAGTCAAAATTGCCAGAGTTTACCATTGATAAACTTGTTCTATTAATCATGAATGGCTTTACTAATGTCTGCTTTATTGATAAGATATTCCATCAGATATTTAAATTAAAATTTACACATTAAAATAAAAGAAATATATTTTTGTATCAAATTTAGCTGAATTTTATTTTATTCTAACCTCAAGAATAGGTAAGCAATATGGAAGCAACAATTGATATTTGTGAAACAATAGTTTTCAATTGTATAGAAACATTGCAACCTTCAATCCATGGCACCTCTTTATATTTTGACTTCTACTTCTCAAACAGACATTTGTTTTCAGGAATAAATCTAATTTCATCAGTTTGGAAAATTCTACTCTCAAGCATTTTTAATAATGTTTTTATTTTATTCTTAAGTTTTTCAAAGATGCAAGCCTTCACAATGTCACAGCCATAACAGTTGACTGGATTGCAAGACACCTGTTTCTTGCCTTGAAAACACCATGGAATGGAACTCAAATATTTGTTATTGATCTTGAGCTCAAGAAAAAATCTCTAAAAGCCTTGAACATGCAGTTAGGCAAAAGTAACTCAACTGTATCATCTCTGTTGTCATATGCTTTCTTAAGGTAAGGCATATATTGCTAATAACTTTTCAAAAGCATCTTTTAAACATTATTTTCATTTAATCTTCAACTTTTAAGGACCAAAAAGGACTTTTTATAGTACATTGGCATTATGTAAATCTCAGAAATTTTGGAATGTAGTTCTACTTTTTTATTGCTAGTTGAGCTTGGTCAGATCTAATTTCAAATGATGTCTGTGTTTGAGTAAAGATTTCAAATCATACTTGGATACTGACAGGTTTTTCTATTGAAGTGCTGCAAATGGAAGTCAACACCAGACAATTTTTTACAGTAACCATTTTATCCAAAACAGTTAGCTATTGTGACATTCCATACAAAAATACCCATTAAGCCCTTGGAATCACTTTACAAGTACACTGCCATAGTTACCTTGTTTTAAGTGCTTGGGAGGTTTTTGACTAACTACTCATAGGACTACATTTGGGGTAGATTGCTCAGGTTCAAGTTTTTTTACTGTAAGAAATGCATTTTATTTGATAGCCGTTTGTACTGGATGGAAGAGCTTGATTATGGCAACCACATGTTTTATTATGATATTCTGAATAACACTGTGCACCACATTTTGGGATACATATCAGTAGAAGAACAGATGAGGAACTATTGCACCTGTAATGTGCCAGAAGCAGAGCTGGGAAGACCTATGAGTATAGATGTGTCTGACTCCAAGAATCCCCAGCTTGTCTTTATCAGAGGAAGAGATGAAATATGGACCTCAGATGCTGACGGTTGCCACTGCTGGAGAATTATCAAAATACCAAGTTTTCAAGGTTTGAGTGCTCTGTTATGTTTCTAGGTAGTTTGCAATTTTTACTGTCTCTTACATCAAACAGTACGCTTTTCTGAAAATAGAATTAATGAAGCACATTATTTATAGAACTGATTCATCTATAGCCAATGTGAACAAAATGTTTGTGCTCTGTGTTTCCAGTTGTGTTACCCTGTTGACACAAACTGGGAGAATGAGCTATGTAAGGATGTTTACTGATTAAAGTACATATTCTAGTAAGATGCAAATCAAATGAGATGCTCCAGCTTAAATGCTACTTGTGAATATATTTCATTTAGAGTATTAACACATTATTTTGCTAGGATTTTGTATTAGCTACATCTATTACAGTTCATCTCAATTAAAAATTACAACATAATAAAGTATGCCTGAAAATCACAATACAGATTTTAATATATGAGGATGCTACTTCATGCAGGTAGGGTCTTGTATGACAACTTACCTATGTTTCAATTCTTGTAATATCAACACAATCTTGCTCAGTTTTCAGCTCAGTTCTGAAGGAGTGTTGTTAAAGCTGTTTTGGTACCAGAGATGGTGTCTTGTTGTTCCTGGGAGGTGGGAGATCACAATGGTTTTCATCTCGGATAAAAGATGAAAGTTTCTATAGACAACTCTCACTTTCATATTTTATTTCTTGTGTTTGGAAATAGAATTGCAGTTCTTTTTGACAATAAACTCCCTTCAAATCTACTCATTGTAGATTGTAAGCTGAAGTAACAGTATCTCAGCTTCATGAGACCTACTGGAAAATACCAGAAATCTCTTTTCAAGGGGTGGTGTTTGAAGTTACAGTATGTCCAAGATACTCACCCATATTTACTCACTGTGAATACAAACACCTCTGTGCTCTTGTAAAACTGTTTGCTCAGGGTTGGCTCAATGATCCTTGTAAGTCCCTTCCAACTCAGCATATTCTGTGATTCCATGATTATAAAACTTAACTATGCAATCTTTTCCTACAGGTCAAAAAATCAGCAGCTTGACTGCAGATAAGAAATTTATATACTGGAGCATGGAAACAAAGGAATACTCTGAAATTTGGCTAGCAAATAAAGAAAGCACAAGACACTTTCTTCACAAGAAAGAAAATCATGCACTGAAAATCTTAGCTTACAGCTCCACGGCACAATTGTATCCAGGTAGAGAGGATTTGGGTTGTTTTGTAGATTAGAGCATGTATTTAAGATGCAGTTCGTGCTATGTGTATTTATGTAAAGTATGCTTCACAGATTCAGGTACTTCTAGAGGGAAACAATTGGCACATTTTTAAAAGGATGAATGTAAGGATTGGCCTTGTGTTGGATCACATAGAAGGTCATGATGAGGTCATGATTACAAATGTTGCCCATGCTTGTTGATGCCAAACCATATCTATTTTCAAAGCTGTGTGTAACCTGGAGATTTAGAAAAGGTGGTACATGCTAAAGCACAGAAAAAGAGTAAATGTGTTCCACAGTGTGTTGTAGCATGAGTTTGATAATGATCCCTGTTATGACACAGATTCCTGGTTTTGTTCACAAGTATGTAAAACTGAAATAAAAAGTTGTCTGCTCTTCAAAGACAAAGAGAATTTATTGAAATTATTTATAAAGAAGTACTCAAGAGAAAATTACAGATTACATTATAACAGACCACGCTTCACTGAGAACTCCTAATATTTTAAACAAGTCATTGTAGAATGATAATGAAAGAAAGAAAAAAATTGTTTCTATAGAAAATTAGGATTTATGGTACCTATAGGCATTATCTTTGTAAATGCACAGGGTTAGAATGGCCACTAGCATGAAAAATATATTCAAAATAATTCTTTAACTTCAGTTTTACATAAAAACCTGACAAATATGCAAGACAATATTTTAATAAGATGGGCTTCTTTGGAATAAAACAATTTCACATCCTTTTCGGTAGCCAATAGTGTTACTCCTGCCTGCATCTTCTCTGACCAATACCCAGGTTATTCTTTCCAGAAATATGGGCACATTTGTTCCCACGAGACCTCTGTGGGTTTGGCATTGGTGCAGGAGCCTGGTTTGGCCCTGATACAGAATGTGTCAATCCCTATCCCCAGGGGATGGGGTTTCCCACAAGATCCCCAGGCTTAGAAAGGGAAAAACCAAATTTTGATCCAAATGAATTATTTCTACCCAGAGAGTCCTAAAGATCTCTTCTTATTTACATTGACTGTCGCAAATATATTTGGAGGAATATACAAACTAGGCATTTGGGGAGGAGGGCAATAAGGGGAATTATTCACACAAGTTTAAAATAAAAGGAAGTGAACACACTGAAATAAGAAAAAAAAATGTTCCCAGTATTGAAAGCAAATGGTGTATACATGGAAGAGTGGTATGTTTATAAAGACCATCTGGGTTGACTGACATGCTCTTTATTGCTTTAGTGATGTGAGCAAAGAGTACTGCTCGAGTTTCCTTTCACTCTAACCTATTTAACTGCCATCCAGAGATGTGATGCCAGTTGACACATCAGAAGTACTCAGTGAAAATTATTGTCCTGTCACAGATTCTCTGAGAGAATGATTTCTCTTCAGGGTTAGAAGGAAGAGGACTGAATATGTAGTGAAGGATTTTCTTGTCAGGGTAAAAACATTTCTATGGAACTGCCTGACAGAAACTTTAACATTGAAAATGACTCAATTCTTTATTCCATCTGGGACTTTTCCCATGGGAGTTTTACTACTCTAGATAACTATAAAATTGAAAAAGGTTTAACCTTACATGCATTTCTGTTGAACAGACTTTTTTAGTCACTCTTCTTTCTATACACGAACTGACTTTGGTAGGAATGTCAAGGTTGCTCATTTAAGGAGGAAAGATCTTGACTATGAGATCAGTTGTTCTGGTCTAAGGGCAAGCATTTGTCCATGTACCTTCTTCCCTTTGCATACGTCTTAATATTTTCCTTCTTTGTGGGAAGTTCATTTAATATATCTTTATTTTGTTTTTAAAAGTACCTCAAATGATGAGGAATTTTCTTTTGTTACTTTTTGTTAACTGGCAGAGTGTAGTTTCCTATTTTTTTTGTCCTGCAGACTCCTTTTCTAATTCCAAAATTTTCTCTCCTTCTTTGTTGTTACTTTACAAGTAGAAAGTTATTTGGAAGAAAAAAAATATAACATTTAATTGCTACAGGAAGGTACTCTCTACTCTGCTATCTGTCTTTCCTGTGGCGAGCAAGTTTGGGCTCATCAGTGTGTACTGCCCCCGATAACACAGCAACTACAATTTACATTTCCATTTTCTACTTAAAGAAGAATATGAATTCTTTATTAAAGCTGTATCTTATAGAACATAAATGAGGCTTTCTTTGATGACCACGATTTTTGGATCTATAGAAGTCATCAAATAAAGTACATTCAAGTGCGATTTTCTTCTAATTTGGTTTGTAAAAGCTGAGAGAATACTTTATATTTATACTTTCTCATAAGAATGGTGGTAGAATTCCATGCAAGTTTGGATTGATCCAGCTGTAATTAACTTTTTAAAAAATTTCTTTCCTAGATAAAAAATGCCTGACTGTATTGCCAGACACTGAGAAACCTACTATCCTTGCTACAACTAACACCAGCTTTACACTAAGGTTACCATCTGTCACACCACAGCAGCTATGCCCTGGCATACCACAGCCTACGCCGACATACCTGGTCTCTTTCAGACAAATGGCTAACAACTGCATGAACTCAAGATACTGTTTGTCTGCACTACAGCAAAGAGCATTGGTATGGCTCTTTCAGAACAGAAATGCATGTGGTATTGCATATAAACAGGGAATATGATATCACTTGTAGTAATTTTATAAACTATTCTGTAACTTTCTATCAGTGAGTGTTTCCATTTCTGTATCCCAGTAATAATTCCCCTTTCTGTCTGGTATTTAACAAATGGTAGATTTCTTAGCTTTCCTCTGTGCAAGTATTCCTCTACTTTTTAATGTGGCTTTGCTACAATCCTGTTGAAATGAGTCTTCAATTTCTACTTGTAAAATGAGTAGTTGTGCTTGATATTAATCTGTTGAAATCAGTCTTGAGACTTTACAGCAACCAAATTACTTGTCTTTATGTGCTTTGTGGTAGTTGTAGTTGTGTTTGTAATTTTTTCTTCTTACATTGTTTTAAACTTTGCCATTTCCTGTGCATGTACCAGACACTGAACAGTGGGGTATTACACTTTGGCTTGTGTTTTGGTATGTGCTTTCTGTAGTCACCTATTACCCAAACTATGATTTTAACATTCTTTTTTTAAAAACCAAAGTGTGTTACAATACAAAAGAACTGCTATATTATTTTTTTAACATGCATTTCATTGACAGATGATTGGGTTGACATATGACTATCTTTTCTAAGAATGCATGTTTATTCTCTGATTTCTAATTACAGGAATTTCAAGATCCTATTGCCATCCTAGACAACCTACAGCCATTTTCAAATTATGCCATACAAGTAGCAGTGAAAAACTACTATTCAGATGAGGAAGCGCTGCCTATGGGAAAATACATAGTTGGCACAACTCTCTGTGGAGGTTTGTTTCATATTTTATTCTGATTTTGGACAGAATTCTCATCTCAGTTAAAGAAAGCTATATGTAAGTTTGATTTGTAAATCAGGAAACAGACAAAATCTACTTAAAATGTAACCTCTGTAGATCTTCACAAGGTTTTGGTAACCAGACAACGAATTTGTACGATTCCTAAGACTCATGTATTCTTTCATGTTTTGTCTCATTGGCTTCCTAAGGAACAATAAACCATGGTTAAAAGTGAGTAAACCATTGCAGTTTCTGCCTTGAACCACATCTTTTAATAGGCTGTATTTGAATGTATACGTGGTTTTGTATGTTTAAATATGTGTGTTAAGCATTCATTCGGCATTAAGATTTTTTTCCCCTTGGCTTGACATCATTCTCATAATTGCTATTTCTTAGGGTAATGTACATTTGTTTTGTGGTGATCCAGGCTGAAAAGACAATGCTTCATTTTTACTTTTGGCCAGATTTCAGCCTATTTTCAGTTGGCTTCAAGAATTTTGATGCACCTTTTCAGTTATTTCCACTCAAGAAGAAAAAAGCTAGGACTGGCACTTTGGACTTGAATGTTCATTGTGTCATTTAGTGCAGAGTGGACTGGTTAGGGTTTGCCTAAAAATAAATAAGCATATTGATAAACTTATCTATTTATAGAGGGAAACTAAGAAACCTATATGTGAATGGATAGATGAAAGAGGTATGAGTGAAGACAAGAGGCCAAGATATGATTAGTGTTGGGTTGATACTGACAGGATGCCAGGAGACCATCAAATTCACTCTATCACTCCCCTCCTCAGCTGGACAGGGGAGAGAGGCTGTAACAAAAAACTCATGGGTTGAGATAAGAACAGGAAGCGATCACTCACCAGTTACTGTCATGGGCAAAACAGACTCAGTTTGGGGAAATTAATTCATTACCTATCAAATCAGAGTAGGATAATGAGAAATAAACCAAAACCTTAAAACACCTTTCCCCTACCCCTTCCTTCTTCTAGGGCTTCACTTTACTTCCAGTTCTCTTCATCTTGCCCTCCACTGGTGTAGGGAAGATGGAGAAGGAGGGTTGTGCTCATTTCATCACATGTCTCTGCCACTCCTTCCTTCTCAGGGAGAAGGCTCCTCACGTTCCATTCTTCCCCAACTCTAGCATGGGTCTCTCCATGTGAGACAGTCCTCCATGAACTTCCTCAGTGGGCACAGTCTGCCTCACCATGTTCTTCCTCATGGGTAGGAGAATCTCTGCATTGATGCCTGAAGCATATCTCCTCTCCTTCTTTCTTCACTGACCTGAGTGTCTGCAGAGTTGTTCTTGATATTCTCACTCCTCTGTCCAGCTGCAATTGCACAGTCTTCCTTTTCCTTTTCCTTAAAAATTCCAGAAGTGCTACCACCATTGCTGATGAGCTTGGCTTTTGCCAAGGTCACCATCAGTGGTGAGCTTGGCCTTGGGTCCATGTTGGAGCCAGCTGCTATTGACTCTGTCCAACACAGGGGAAGCCCAGGGGGAGCTCAACTTGTCATACCTGATGAAACTTCAGGAAGGTAATAACAAGGAATCCCAACTGTCTGCTGCAATTTAGTGAATACCCATGTACCCCATCTATCCTTGAAGACCATGTGCCCCAGAAAATTTCCTCAGTTGCCACAAGAGGAATTGAGATTCACAAGCAGCAAGAGTCCAAGATGTACTTTGAAAATACTACTAATCTGAGCTAGATGCCTCCTGTGCTTGGAAACACCTAAATTAGGACAGGAAAGCACTTCTGCCCACTCCCTGCTTCAGTCCACCTGTTTGCAGCTAAGGCGCAGCTACTGTGTCAGTTTTCCTGAAGCTCTTGTCATATTCCAGAAAGAAAAGGTGTAGCTGGAGGCTTTTTACACTGACACAGTTTTGGTGTCTTGGTAGGAGGCTTATATAGCTTAGTTGTTAATTAAGATAATCTGACTGCATCAAGAAACAAAATGAGAGTTTATTCTTCTTTGTCTAAAGTTACAGTTCTACTCAGGAATGGCAGAAAAGGCTTTCTTCTTCTTCTTTTTGTGTACATTCTTTCATCTTTATGTTTCACTGCACAGAGATTTCAAAAGTACAAGAAGGAACTATCCTCATGCACAATTATGCATATTTCTAGAACTAATACACTTCATCAAAACTACCTAACAACACACAGTCATAGCTAAATGTCAACTAAGATATATTTTATAAAATTGGTGAATTCACATAGTTCTTATCTATCTTAACTTTAACTTTATTAATAGAGTTCTCTCCTTGTATCATTCTGCCAAATATTAGCAGGTTTCTTCTCTCAGTTTGCTGTTAGCCAAGGTCATCCTGCAGATTCCATTGTTATCACTGAGACCTCTGTCTTGGAAACTGCTTCTGACTCCTTAGTCTGAAAACCTGCAAAATGCATATTCCAACAAAAAATTCATCCAAAAATGTGTGCAATGCTTTTGCATGTGTTGTCTTACATTGTAATCCAACTCAGTAGAAGTTCCTTGCTCAGCACTTTTTCCTGTTTGCATGTGTATGTGAGCACATGCACACTAGTCCTTATCTTCACAAGGAGTTGCCTTTGTGCTTCTCTTCAGATAATTTTCTCATAATTGGAGTGCTTCTGCTGAATTCACTTGCTGAAAACATGGGAAACTATTATGAGAGGTAATTACTCCCTGTAGTATACATAGGGCTTGCTATTCTGTTGTGGCAGATTTGCTCTGTATCTGTCATCCATTTATCATGCCTGGGGTCACCATCCAGTGTCAGCTTGATCCACATAAACTCATCACTTGCAAAGCCATCAGGCACCTCTGATAATACCTAAGTCAGAAAGGCAGAATTATAGCCAAGGCTACGTGGCAGCAAGTCTGTGCCTTGCAGAAAAGAATGGGGAAATGGTAACTAAGGATTCTTGCTGTTGAATTTCTAGGGATGTGAAAATGCTATGGCCCCCATCTTCAGGGGTTTTTTCTTCAAGAAGGGAGTGAAACTGAGAGTCACAGTAGCACCTAGCCATGGGTCATTGCTGCAGCAGGGTCAGCAATAACTACATAGAGCTGTGCAGGATGTGCAGCAATATGGATACTGATGTGGCATGCAGTTAGGGTTAGAGTTAGGGTTAGC
>VXAU01004742.1:552614-572627 GCA_013399695.1 Formicarius rufipectus | reverse complement strand
TATTTTAACCTCCGATATGGCATGGCTAAGAGAAAATTGAAGACGAGTCAGCAATATGCCTTGCAGAAAATAAGGTTTACTGCATTCTGAGTTGCATTAATAGCCATGTAGCAAACAGGCCATGGGGAGATGATCCTTTCCCTCTACTCAGCAGCTGTGCAAATGTATCTGGAATATCATGACTCTGCTTTGAGCAGGGATTTGGACTAGATGACCTCACGGGATCTCCTCTAACCTTAAGCATTCTATGATTCCAAAAACATCATTTCATATACATAATACCTAATTATTAAGACCAATGATATGCAACACTGTATTTGCCAGTCCTAGTTGATGTGTCCTTTCTAGATGCTCAAAGATTTGGAGAATTTTATTCAAAATTAATGTGAGTCCTTATATTCCAGTCAGAAAATAATTAATGAAGTGCAATGGTATTGACATAATTGATCATATCTTTCTAGTGTGAGTATTCATGTAGCACTTAAAGGTTCTCCAAATTCTGTCCCAGATGACTACATTTTAAATATGGAATGCATTCTGTCAACAGTGTTTTCCTTCTGGTTGTTTACAATCCTCCTAAACTACTGGAATTGACACTTTTTAAGTTTGGGTGAGTGAGGAATTTTTATTTGTCCTTCCATAAATAAGGAATCCTTGTCTATTCTTTATGGCCAGAGACAGTTTCTAAAGTATATATATATATAATATATATATATAAAATTAACATTTCACATGAACTTCTCTCAAAGAAAGCTGTTATTCTGAAACACTGAATGCAAACTTAGGAGTCAAATTTCTCATGCTAATGTACTGAAGAATTATAATTGATACCTTTATAACTTTTTGAGATGATGTAAACCTCTTCGTGATCAAGTGACATTTTGTATTGAGAATGCACTTTTTTACACATTTCATAAAACATGTTTTAGTATAAAATGTTATATATAAAAAGTATAAAAGGTAATTATTATTATTATTATTTAGACTAAAATGTATAACTGAAAGTTTTGCATAGTTCCCACAATAGAAGTGTGTTGAATAAAGATCTAGTACTGAAAGGAACCTGCTTTTCACTGCAGAGTACAGTGGAGTATACAGCACATACAAAAATAAAAATTATCATTTTTGTTGTGGAAAAATGAACCTACGGATGGTTATTAAAAAGTGAGACTATACCATAATGACATAAAAATTTCCATGCTGATTTTTCTGAGACAATATGTATGTTACAATTGCACTACATTAATAAAAGATTACCTAAATATGCCAATTATCTCTTCAGTGTAAAATTTCCCCCTCACTCAGGATCACTAGGAAATTGGGAACTATTTTAACAATTTATTCCATTTCAATCATCTCAAGAAAAGATTTTAGATTTAAAAAATCCTTGAGTTTGATTAAAAATAAATTATTTTTTTTAATTCCACCATATATTTTTTCTTTGGATGGTATCAGAATAATTATTAAAATTCTGGCCAAATTCTTCCATTGTTTCCACTGTAACTGCTTGTAAGAAATTTGATCCAAGGTCTAAAGAAAGGGAAAGGGATTTTTTTACTTCTGATTTTGATAGGGGCTAGAATAATTTGATAATTCTGTGTTTGTGTTCATATACGTAAAGTATTCAGTGCAAATAAAGTGGGTTGAGGTTTTTTTCATCAAGAGAGTATATTGCAAATGGGAATGGTCAAGGGTTTTTTTATTTAGTTAGTTTAATGCATATACTGTTGTGCAGTTAGCAGTATCAGGAACAGTTCATATATCTAGTCTGATCTAATCTAGTTGGTATAAATTATTGATTTTACCGAGGGAGGACAGCAACAATCCCAGTCTGATGAAACTTGTCTTGATTTGGGGGCACATTTCAGGATCAAATCCCATGGTAAGAATGTCAAATGCTTCTACAGATGCGTAAAAACAACTACAATCAGAGCTCCTTGAAAGTTACCAAGTGAGAAGAAGGAAAAAGCATAGAGATTCTATTAAACATAAAAATACTTTTCCATGTACTTTTCTATTAGAAATGTGTTCTGTCTTATTACATTAGCAGAGGTTATCCCTATATCTCTGCTATATAAACATATATTTGACATTTTAAAATGTGACAGTTTAAATATCTAAAATTTGTTGCTGAGCTTTTCATTGTCATTTTAATTCTAGGGAATAACATTAAAATTGTTAAAAGTATTTTAAAAAATACTTTTTTTTCAATATAAGTGAAAACCAAGATTAAGGTTTTCAGTGCATTGGTGGCAGCCATTTCCTATTAATTTCTGCTTATCCATATTATATGCATTGCATATTCAGAACTGTACATGAGGGATTTCAATACCCTGTTTCAATTAATTTCTAATGATAAATGAGAATCATTACCCTTTGTATGGCTTTGATAACCCAACAGAAATATTTAAAAGGACTCCTATAAATATTTAGGAAAGAACTCTACTTCAAGCATTTGAGTTGACAGTAAGACAACTTTTTATATTCATTCAGTTAAACATATAATCATTTTTTTTTCATCATTTGCATCCAATTTGGTGTTTAATTCAGAATCTCTGAAGGAAGTAGAAGTTTTTCAAAAGCTTTAATGGAAGTCCGTGGTCAGCTGGGAAAATGGGAATCTTTTGTCTTGATGGATGAGATCTTCACGCTCTCTATTCCCTGGTCTGATTCACACTCTGTTTTGAGGAAACTGTAAAAGCAAAGGAGACAGCCCAGTACTATCAGTCTTTTTTTTTTTTTTTTTTAAGTAGGATTCCTTTTATTCCCAAAGTTAAGCTTCATACACCATTAACAGGAGAGGAAAGCAACTAAGAGCACAAAATTAATAATTTATGGTCAGAAAAAATAGAAGCATTCTTGCAGTAAGAAAGATATAAGGAGGTTGTTCCAAACTGTAGTTCTGTAGCACAAAGGATCTAATAATTACACGGCTGCCGGCAGGGACAGTGACAAGAGAACAGAGTAAGATATTAAAGGAATGAGGAAACAATATAACTCTAAATTAGCCTACATGGTTTTCCTGGTTTTAGAAAAAAAATTTCTAGATTTGCCTATAATCTTAATCTTAAAATGCTTTGGGAAATGTTATTGTATTCAACTGATGATCTAGAAGGAAAAAACTTCCAGTTCCCAGGCAGAAATGGTAAAATTATTTTCTGATACTTATTACAATTGTTTTCTTTCTGTTTCATAAATAATGCTGAAATAAACTTTCTTCCACGGTATCATATACTAGTGCCTTTGCTGTCTTTTTTTTCCATATTTAATCTGACTGACTGAGGTACTGTGCAGGAAAAGCCCTGGGGAGGAAAAAAAAAAGAAAAAGATACATTAAAGTTTTAAAACTCATTATGCCATAGTGCCATGTTATTAGTATACTTAGATATTTAACATTGCATTTCAGATGTTAGATTGAGGCTGTTATAAAACTTGCGTCTTGGCTCAGCTAGCTATTTCCAAAAAAGTTCCTCTAGTAGAATTTTTTTTTCTAAATTCTTGGTCATCATGATTTTTACTGTCCAAACACACATGCATACAAAAAATATCACAGAGAGACATATTCCTTTCTGTCATGGGAGGAGGTTTTTCGTATCTGAGAACCACCTGGAAATCTTGTGTAGGACTAAGGTAGGATTATAGTTCCATTTTAATGTTTATACTCACAGATAAAAGCTGTCGCCCATGCAGCAGGGGAGATAAGATGGCTGACAGCACTAAGCTGCCTTCACTAAGCAATGCTGATGGCTGCCTTTTTGGCAGCCTGGGGCAGTATGCATGATTAAAGAGAGAAACTTAAGCTAAACCAGACACTTTAAAAAGAAATGCACTTTGGAATAATGTTAACTCTATTCAGCACCTAGGATTTCACTGTATATATCTTAATAGTCTTAAGCAGCTCCCTTTGTAAGCAATTCATCCAGGAGTTAATGTGTCAAGTTTAATACATGTCAAAAAATACTCATTTGTATCTAAAACGTTCACAATGCAGAGGATCTCTTCATCTTGGACATGTAATCACTAACCACCAAGCCAAGCACACTAGAATATATATCCTGTGCTTGAACTCTAGAACTGCAACAAGAAAAGACTGTCATGAATTTTTATTGCTGTTATTTCTCTTCTCAGCCTCCTGGATTCCAAAGAGATCTGTATATGTCGGACAGATGCTGAAAATGTGTAGAATATCAAAAAGCTATTTTCACTAGAAATTGTATGTGTAAAATTTAAGATTTATCTTGGCTAGCTTAGTAATCAGGAAACAGCTGGTGGGCCAGGGTTGCTTTTCCTTTTTCTGTCTCTGCCTGTAGTAAGCCTAGTCCCACTCTGCACTTATTAGGAATGTTTGCCTATTTAACGTCACATCACGAAAGATGAAGAACCAATTAGGAGTAACCAGGCATGCTTTGGCTTTCAAACAAATGCACTTTCATCAGCTGTGACCCACTGTGCTTCCTTCCAAGCCCACCCATTCTGTGATCTGCCTTGCAATGCCTTGATATGTTATACTCTTGATAAGTTATATGTATAACTTTCTAGACAGAGTTTAGCACATAATGTAGCCTGTGTTTTATAAAACTACAAAACTTTGAGGATAAGTTTTACTAAGGAAGCTGTCAGGCAACCAACTGGATAAGGAAGGCTGAAGCAAAAAATTATTGAAGTCCTAGAAGTGGGAATATTCAACCCTTCTTCATTTATCCTGAAACTACTTTGAGAATTTCTTTAACTCCATATATGATATAGTCTTGGCAATTTTTGCAAAAGATGAGAAACTCCACATTTTATCTGTTTCGCTTTAATTATATTAAAGAATAATGACATCCTGTCTTTGGTAGCTGGTCTTCTCAAGAACATCTGTTCCAACTTTTCTTTCTTCTAGAAAGAGCCATGATTTTTCAGATCCATCTGGTTATCTAAATTAAAATGTTGTCATGAACACACTACGTGAACTTTTTATATCTGAGGTTTTCTGTCATAAAGCCCAGTCTGTGCAGAAGATTATTGTCTCTTTGCATACAAATTTATATTAGTTGAACAGCAAAACCCCTTGATGATATTTAATAATTTTTTTTTCCAGATAATGAATATTCACTTAAGAAAAAGTTTTTAAAGGAACATATTGATATAGATAAAGAATCAATTGGTATGTGGATGTTTCCCTGAGGAAGCACAATAGCTTTAGTCCATTTGGTGGTCTTTGGATCTTCAGAAATTTGGTTTTAAATCTTTAATCTATTGTGTTCATTTAAAGTAGAACAGCCACAATAACAGAAGAGAAGGCCCTCAAATAGTTTTTAAGCACTAATAACAGTGTGCTTGCTTAGGGGAAAGTGGCAAAAGAGTGTTTTGAATAGACAGTTAAGACTTTGGCAGTAATCAATTGTGTAGTATTCCCTGTAATCTTTATGAAATATTTCTAATGGCTTTAGTTGCAGAATTACTATTTTTGTTCTTCTTGGAACACTCTGAATGATAGGAGAACAGATTTTTACTCAGCTTTAATTCTGTTGGATTATCTAAAAGCAAGTAAAAACTTTATTTTGATTCTTGAAAAAGGCAGGGGAATTTCACTATTTATCAGTATTAAAACAACACCCAAATTATTCCACATATCAAGAAAGAGGTTCTGTTTGAGGAAACACAAAATCTAAAGGAACAATGATGTCCCATTAACATCAAGTATTAGAACCAGTTGATACTTTATATTTGAGGGAAAGAAAAAATGAGAATGTAAAACTTAAATGACCTTTCTAATCTCACACACTAAATATGCAACACAGCTAAGAACCATTTTTAGATTCTTAGTACAATACTTTACCAGTCTTCTGACAGAATTCTGCCAGAAAGATGAGAAAATAGTAGAAAATATCTAGCAGAAAGCCTATAACTGTAGGTATGTCTACAATCTCCTATTGACTGTGGTAAGGCTAGAATTCCATGCAAAGCTTTAAACATGCCTTTTCCATAGAAATCTTGAAAACCTGTGTGATTTATTAAGTATGTGATTTATTCTAAATATGCAAAATATGATTTTAAAACCAAGACCTTGATCTTGCAGCCTCCAAGCATATTAAAGCACATTTTTCTTTGCGTATAGTTATTCCTTTCAAAATTTCTGGTGACTAGACACATCTATCAAATTTATTTTCAGAGACGTATATAGAATATATAGATGTTATATATTGGGACACCCTGGAAAATATGGTGTTATGTCAAATTTCAAAGACTCTTGATTCCCCTCTCCCTGAAAAGGGAAATCTGAAAACTCTAATTTCAGGAAAAGCTACCATGAATTTTAAAAAAAAATAAAAAATTAAATGTTGTATTGTATTGTATTTCAATACAATAGCAAATAATTACGTGAGCAACTAAGCTATGGTCACCTCTGCTCTGAAGTTAAATGGTGGCTGCAGTAGTCAAAGCTTTACACAGGTTTGGGAATGAAACAACTGGACGAGAAAAAATTAAACACCATTATTCAGAAAACTAAACCAAGCCAATACCATTTTGGTCTTTCCTTTTCTGTTTGACAGCTGTTGACAGCAAGGGTCAGTAGAAGGAAAGAGTGCCAAAAGAGCTAATTTCCTGTGCTGAAAAATGTAATACAAAAATATGAATAGATATGAGAAACTAATAAAAGTGATTGTAAGATAAGTGATAGTAACATTTTGTTCTCATGACATGATAAGCTAAGAGGAGACCAAGTGATAGGCTAGACATAGATGTGTGGGTGAGTTAAGCACTTTTTACCACTGTGAACAGGTAGACAGACACACTGAGGCTGAGAGTTCCCCATTCAGGTCCTCATACAGTGTGAGTTGTGTTATATGGGCTCTCAGTTCAGCTACAACGCAAAGAATGCTGGGCATCCTCTCAGGAGAAGTGAGATTGCTTGCTTCACCAAAATTCTCTGGGAATCCATGGAATAAAGATATCTAACAAAGGTCTGTTTCATGCCCAATATGGTAAGACAACTTAAGAATAAATAATTGATAAGAACTATATCATTAACTAGCTTGAACAGGCTATCCAGACCTTTTTTATGGGCTTTAAACCCTCCTATTTCTATGCTAAACTCCAAGTTGCATTAATTTAAATGGAGATGCAAGAGTTCCAGGTTTTATCACCTTCTTTTTATTATATTGTCTTGCTTATCTTGAACATCTGTGAAGGCAATGATGACAGATGAAGTACCGAGATGTCCCTTGATCTCACTTACTCATATAGTTGACATTTGGATAGAGTCATGGATGCCAAATTTTGATGCTTATATGTGTTTGCAAGAACAAACCAATACAAAACAACTGAAAACAATTGAGCAGAAAGAGAACACATTTGTGACAACCATTATGCCACCTTCACTCCTAGATGCTAATGTTTTTGGAGGCAGAACTACGTAGTTCATATCATGTTCATAATGCCTAACTCTAAAGATCTTTTTGCTTATTTAATCCCTAGGCATTAACATGACCCCAAGGAATAGTTAATTTTGTGAGAAAAAAAAATTAAGAAAAAAATTAAGAAAAAATTATCTTGTTAAGGAAAGAAAATTCTAAAACTGCAAAAATTGCTGGATTTTCACACATTAAAAAAAATAGCAGAAAAAAACCTAAAAGAAAGACAGTGTCATCTTTGTCAAAATAATGAAAACTTGGTTTTAGGAATGCTTAGGAAAACCATGTAATTTTCTTTCAAAGTGTAGAATTGAAATGCAAATGCAATAAAATGGCTGGTTTAACTAAAACCTTTTAGAAAAACATTAAAAGGGAAAGTATGTCAGGGCATGTTCATTCGATACTGACTGAAGAAACTGGTGTTTCTTTCCTCAAAGGTCTTACATAAAACTCCACAATGTCACAAAATATTATTAGCCTCTCCACCTCTCCACTGCATTTCCTTTTTTGCCTTCTCTTACATTACAGAGATAAAGATTCTGTATGAAAGAACTGAGATTTTATAAGGCAAACTATAGCAAAACAGGAATTCAGAGAAGGAAAGGCAGGGCACTGTACAGCAAGTAGTCATTTGAGGCCAATAAATTATGCCCATAACTATAGCCAGTATCATTTAAGTACTCTTTGGTTTCTGATGATAAAGCACTAGCTTACTGCAGTGTTGACAACAATCCTATGGCTCCATCTTATAGCTTGTCCGTTTGCTACCCAGTCATCCACAGTGAATTTAACACAGTGCAATAAACAATTGCACTCTTCAGGAGCAGAAATGGACTCAAACTTAACCCAACACAAAAGACTACCAACTAAACAGAGCAAGGTAATGAAAAAAATTAACATGAGGCCTTTTGCTCATGTATCGTGTAGCTTTTAAACATGTCAATAACATCAGTGGAGAGAAGAATTAATGGGATCTAACCAAGCAGGGAGCATGTGTGTAATGAACATCACTATGACAAAACTCTAAATGTTGTTGCTCTTGGGTCCTGCACTCATAAAGATAGTAGTAACACTAATCCAAACATAAACTGTATTATAGTTTCACTCCATGGAAGTATGCAACTTGCATTATTATTCCATTATGACAGACTTTTCTAGTAGAGAGATATTTGAATGATACATTTTAATTCACACCGTCATATAACACAATGTATCATACAATGAAAACAGACAATTCAATAAGACCTCCTGTGTAATTCAGATCATAAAATGTCACTCTGATCTCCTCATAAAACTCATAGCTCCCATAGCTTCAGGCTTAATTACTGCTTATCTTTCAGAACGGCATCCATCTAGATTTTCTTTTACCTGTCCTCAAACCATTTCAGAGTTTTACTGGAAGCACATTCAGATGGTCCAAATTTGAATGTAGGTATGTATGTGGCTAGTTATGTCAAAATTTCTTCCTCTAATTGCACTCAAATTATACTAAATACAAATATTAGTGCAGTATAAACAGGAAGTTCAAGTGTTTGTTTTGATGAACTTTTCTGAAGTCTTTGAGGGACTTTCTAGTAAAAAGGTGAAGCTCCCTTAAATATTTGGTATCACAATCACGACTTAGTGTAAAAATTAGTGAATAACCTAAATTCAGATCTCTACTACCCATCCCAACTGAGAGCTCAATCCTTGGTCAGCTGACGTGTGTTGTAGATATGAGGAAGAAACAAAGAGAGAAGTTCACCTGTTCATATTTCTCTCAAATTTCAGGAAGTTTTAAGAAAGCATGTAAATGCTAACAGCTCATAACATTTTCATTCTAGCTATCACTGTATTAGAACCAAATGTATTTGCAGTATGA
This sequence comes from Formicarius rufipectus, assembly GCA_013399695.1. NCBI lineage: Eukaryota > Metazoa > Chordata > Aves > Passeriformes > Formicariidae > Formicarius > Formicarius rufipectus. Next base: position 563,369 of record VXAU01004742.1, on the reverse strand, counting down.
ATAAATATGCAAATATATGTGTGTATATGCATACATTAGGAACTATAACTGAAACTACTCTATCTACAAAGTTTCTAGAATAAAGACTGTGTCATGGCCCTTTGTTTGAGATATAAATTACCAATCAAACAACAGCTGATAAAGAATTTTCATTCTAAGGTTCTTGTAAAAGGTCATCCAGATACCACCTTTGAGATGGCTCTCAGATTCATTCTTTGTACTTAATATATTCAGTGATGTCTGTCTGTTGCATTAAACGTACTTCCACAGCACAGTGGCTAGTGGGACTCAGGGAAAAAAAAATTATTTGTTAGGGTTTAGAGCAGAAAGGCTCAAAATTTGAAGGTTGTTTCCAGTAAATACATCTAGATTCCATCACCATAAAGTGAGTGTTTCATCATGTTTAACACTTCAGAAGCATGTAAGAAGACTTGATGTAAACTACATATGGAAAAAACAACTAACAACACTCTGGAAAGGATGCTTGATCTAATAATGTGTTATTTAATGAGATAACATAAAAGCCTAATAACACTATGAGTTCTAATTCCCTGAGGCCTGAGTTTTCCTTCTGGATCAGACTGGCAGTATGCCAATCTGGCCTGCTTGACTTCAGCTTTTTTCCTAGTGTTGTCTCTTTCTTTATTGCACCTACTATTGCAATACAAATCTACTATGTAGGGGAGAAAAAACACACAAATAAACTAAACCCAAGCAGAATTAGAACATTTTTTTCCTAGTCTTTGAAAGCAAATTCAAAACTTATGGGAAAGGAGTCCATTTTTGAAACTAAGAACAACAGGCTGGGGCATCAGAAGATGTAGGTTCTTGGGGATTTTTTTTTTTTTGTTTGCAAGTTTGGTTTTGCTTTTTTTCCCCCAGAGTTATTATCAAGTTACATGAAGTTTTCTTTTAAAGATGAAGATAGTGAAACAGTGTCATCAACAAAAAATACATCTAAAATGCGATACAATGAAAATCTACCTGTACCATTGTTTGAAGTTATTTAGAGCTTTCTTTTTAACTCAAATGTTAATGAAATTGTTTTTTGATTCATTTGTTTCATTTCAAGGCAACTCATTAAATGGAATCATTGTTTCAGTCACATTTCTTTGAAGAAGAAAGAAATCATATGCGAAGATTTTATACTCAGAGCAAATTTTAGTCTTTCAGGGTTTGGTGAATATTTATCTATTCAGTTTTTTATCTAAACACTGGGAATAGACAAGAAATTTTTCATGCAATCTCTAATTTTCTCTCAATTATCTCTCCATCATCTTCTCTCCAGTTACTCATCTGCCCAGTTACAGTTTTGTCTCTCTGTCCAATTTCTGTGACAAAGTGTTATAATATACTTCTATTCGTTGCACTCTTTCTCTGCCCTTTGATTTGTTTAAATTGCTGGATATCATTTCTTGTCAGCAGTCACTAACAACAGTTAAAATTCTATAACCTTTTCTTTTAATTACAAATTGTACCATGAAGGTAGCAATCAAGAAAAATGTTTTTAAATTCACCCTGTAAAATACAGTGTTTATATCAATCTGGAAGTAAAAAATTAGTTTTCTTGTTTTTTATAATCTCAATATATTAGAAAATTTTGATTTTTGAATCCATTTTTACATTGCTGTTTAGAGGTATGAAAAAAGTCTTTCTAGAACATCCTTTATTTATTAATTTTATATCTGAATTTTCTTCTCTATTTTTTGTTGGTTTTTGTTTTGTTTTGTTTTGTTTTTTTTAACATTAGAACCAGAATTTGGGTCATCAGCTAAGTTTTGACTGATTAATTTGGGATTATTTGGTTTTCCTCCAGAAGCAATTATCAGTTTGACCTTAGCAGTGGTATTAGAAACTAAGAAATCACACAAACCATTTTAAAACAAAAATCTCTTCTTATAAAAGTATGCAAAATATTTTGACAATTACTTTTGTTTAGTGTTACAGTGAGTAATAAGGATAAATTTTCAGTCTCGTTAATTTATTTAGCATGTGTTTCTTTTTAGAAAGATGGGCAAGACACAATGACACTGTTAAAACTATGGGATTTTGGAAATCTCATCTGGGGAGACTGGGAGTTGTGGTTTTGGGGTTTTTTCCTACACCATTGCAGTTTTAAGTGTTTCTTTAAATGGACTATAAGATCTAATGTTATTGACCAAAATTCCAAATTTTGGATCAACAATAAGATCTGTAGGATTTACACCAGAGGTCTTCATTACCCAAGAGAGATTTGTCCAACAAGATTGTGCTGGATTTTAATCCTAAATTTTAACTGGCTGTACATTTAAAATAATAATAATAATCTCAACAATGTGAAACTCGTAGGAAATAAGGAAATTTAATATTGTAATTTATTTTCATACTACAAGTTTTATTCTTGATTTGATAACATAAAAATACATTGAATATTTCTAATTTCATTTGAGGTGATAAATCATCTTGTCCTTGTGGGAAAATGTAGATATTTTATATGAGGGGGAATATTTCTGAAACATCTGTGCCTTCTTCTCTGATTGAACAGGCCAGATTGTGTTCCCCAAAGCCTGCTGAACTGCTTTCAGACTTTTGAAAGATTCTCAAAGAAGTTATTCAAAGTAATCAGAATTCAGTTCTGTTATCAAAACCAGAAAAAATCAATCTCAGGTGATTAAATTTGCATATTTAGATTGTAGCACTTCATAATAGTTTGATATGCACTGTTGCAGCACTTTCCCAGACAGTTTTGTTTCCCTGCTTGCCTTAACAATGATTGAAACATATCTGGCTGTATCTCACATTTTGCTTACAAACAACCTGTTGAAACTTACCATTACTACATTGCTATAGACAAACTGAGATGCGGTGCAAGAAGATCCTACGTACTGAGGTATGCAGGAAGCCAAACAGTGATCTCGTCCTTCTAAGATCTTGGAATCTATCAAAAGCTTTACACAAGTATAAAATAATATTTCTTTGTCTTTTATCCATCATGGACAAGACTTTCATTTTCAATACACTCATAAAATATTTTTGTCTTCTATTATTGTCGTAAATAATGACAAATCACTGTGATAGACAAGGTGATGATCTCTACATGACAGTAATGTAATAGCTGTGCTTCATTTTATCTCAGTATTTCCAAGTCTGGTTTCCAACCTTAGAAAGAGCAACTGAACAGGTTATTATATTTCCCAATGACTTTTCATTTTAAGCCTCAAATGGAAGAAAATTTTCACTTCTGATAATCCATCCACATGAATTACTTAAGTATTAGAGAAAGATTGCAGTGCAGGTATGGTAACATGAAATCAATCCTTTCGCCATTCATTCAGTGTGCTCTGTCCAGCCACAAAACAAAAACCAGAAAACCAAAAAACCCAATCAACCAACAACAAAAAAAAAAACCCCAAACCAAACCAAGCAAACAAAACAAAACAAAACAAAAACCAAAAAAAACCACCAAAACCAAACAAAACAACAAACAGCAAAAAAAAGTGATCATTTTTTTTCTAGAGCCATTTAAATTTGGCATACATTCTGCCTGAAGTGAAATTGAAAGGTAGGGGAATCCTCAGACAGTTAAAAGAAATCCTTTTGGAACAAATCTATAACTGTTTTGAAGTCAGTGATAACTCTTCTAGTTGACTTCATTGATGCTAGATCAAATAGATGTAAGGACTGGTTTGTCTGTTTTCTTACTATGAATTGAATTTGCAAGTGAGCATTTGGTCTCATTGAATTTCAATCATTTTTTTTTTTAAACTTTTGTCAGTCTAGAATCTCACCCATTATATTAAATATTAGATCAAATCCCACCAGTTTCCTATGGCCTGAAGTCAATGTGATCTAAGGTAGGAGAAGAGATTCAGGATTGTGTATATTTAAATATTGCCAAGCTTCAAATTGTTAGCAGATGTTTCAGAAAAAAGTTGATGGGCAATCACAGGAGAGCAGGTAGGCAGACACATAAATGAAACATAATTGGCTGACCACAGATTTTAGTCAATAGCAAAGTGTTTGATAAGGTGACTTTAAATTAATCTGTTTTAAAGATGCAATCTTTCTAAACAAACAGACACAAAGAAGTCTATCAGCATGAGGTAGATTGAAAATAAAAGCCATCAATCAGGTTTCATGATTACTAGATTAAAAAGGGCAATTTTCAAATAGCCTATTTAACCATGAAGCCTTCTGCTTTAGCAGGAACAATTGCTTAATCAACACCACTCAGCTCCAAGAGTTAAATTCTGTTCTACCAGATTGGGGTCATCTTACTTGCTCAACAAAAGTTCATACCAAAGGAGGAGATTGCAGGTAATTTTCTGGTGTTTCTTTAACTTGTTTCAAAAAGGTGTTCTAAAAAATTATTTCTGTAGTTTGTGTTTACATGCAAGAAGAGCAATCCAGAGAAGCCACAATGCACAGCAAAATCTGGAGATTGAACAAAAATAAACATTGCTAGTTACCTAGCCAACCAATGACTTCCTTTAAACATATGCCATTCACTTTATCAATCTTTTAAAATATCTTTCAAGTAAGAGCAAAATGCTGAGAATAAAGAGGTGACTATACTGTATATGCTATTGGGGTTTTTTTCACCATTGCCTCTGTATGTGACAAGGTTACATCTGCTGCACATGACTATTCATTTCATTTTTATATACACAGTCTCCTTTACTCACTTGGTAAAAAAACAGTCTCTTAATATCTGTTATTCAGTTGTTTAAGTCTGAAGGATACAAGATAATCTAATCCTAAAAGGTTTGCTAACACCTTAATTTATCAGATGGAATTAAATTTATATGATTTTGTTTCATGTAAGAAACTTTCTTCTGATTTCATTTTTAACTGAAGCACAAAGGATGTTAAGCAACAGCATTTTCTACAAGTGATTCACACAGGAAGTCTTTCCATTGCATTAGCTCTTTGGAAATCTTTGGTGTACAGAGCCTTTCAAGCACTGAAATTTCATTAACAGTGTGTTATAGGTTCAGAATCTAATGGAATTTTTCTTCCCCCACCGCCAGAATGAGGCGCAAATGGGCCTACCCCAGTCCATTTGCCTCTAACAAAGAAGCAGGATTGACCAGTGATTTAGGGTGGGGGGAAGCAGAGAGACTGGTTTTTTGGAGAGCCGGCAGTGGGAGAGATGGGCTGAGAGAGAAACCCGCTGAGTTTGGTTTTTCTTTCTTTGCCTTTCCTGCTGTTTCTTTTTTCCCATATCTGGATTTTACGGAGCCTTTTGGATTGTTTTCTTTTTTGACTTTGCCCGAGAGAGAGGAAGACATTACTAGCCGGGGGGGGGCCCTTACATCGGGCCTTCTGTGAGGGAGCCAGCGGCGGCCAGCCCAAACGTGAGAGAATTTTTACATCGGAAGCCCCAGCCTAAAGGCCAGCAGATGACAAGCCGAGCTTCTCGGAGGGACATACCGGAGCTTTTCTTCCCATCCACCAACCCTCGGGGGCATCCCAGCATCGGTCACTCGTCTCCTCGCTTGCTGCCCGTGGATACCACTGAGCCCGGCAGGGACAGACTCTGTATGTGTTTGTGTGTGTGGGGGGGTTTTGATTCAGGAGTTTTTTTATTCGTTCAGTCTTGGTGGTTCTGTTTTTCTCTTGAATATACATATATATATCATAGCTAGGAACTGTTATCCTTCCATTTATCATACCTTAATTAAAATTTGTTTTGAAATTAAAGGAGACTTGTCTCTCTGTTTTAGTTATAAATTTTTCTAAGTTCTCTAAACTTAGACACAGTGTCTCATTGTATACACAGGCATAATTTTGAAATGGGAATTACTTTCATTTTACCATAACCATGAAATATATTGCTTACATTTATACAGGGTGGAGTGATTTCAATGCACATACAAACACTTCTGCCAGCTTCCACCAGAAAGAGCAGCAGAGATTCAGGTTAGTGACTCTGCTATAGGAATGACAGTTCTGCTTTTCATATTAATCTAATTTTTTAAATCTCTGAGACAGAAGTTGACAGTTTTAAGGCAACAGCGAGAAAAAAAATGGAAAAAAAAAAAAGAAAAGACAATTTGTCAGTCTTTATATGAAACATTACTTTTCACTTATTTTTGGCCTCTAAACATGAAAGATCTTGTTGGTGTCCCCAATTAAATGTAGGAGATCAAAGAAGCATTGATATATAACCTGCTCTCTGTGTAGCAGGGATTCAAAAGAGAAATTGACTAAAAATTATAGAAAAATGTGGCATAAATTGCTAGAATTTTTTTTTTTTGTTGTTGGTTTGGTTTGGGTTTTTTTGCTTGGCTTTTTTAAGACAAACAGGAGTGAAATTGCGGGCAATCTTTCCTGACTGTTTTCTGTTATCTGACAATTCTATTATCAGACACACAGGTATCAAATGGAGCACTACATGGCATGAGGCAAAAACACCAGGAGTGCAAAGTTCTAAAAATATTTATGTCAGAATTATCAAATTTCTACTTGTCTTCACTGACATCCACGACAATACATTAAGTACTCTATGTGGTCTCTGTGACATTCCTTAAAATATTTACTTAAAAGAGTGAAAAACTTTAATTTTCAGATAATATTTTAGATCAATAAAAGAAAAAAATAATTAGTATGAAAGATTTTGAATTTCCTTTCTTTTCCTTCTGTATTTTCCCTTTATCTCATTCTAGTGCAAAAGGCTAAGAAAAGAGATGAAGAAAGAAAATTTGGAGAATAAGGACAACTGTAGAGTTGAGGATTGCTCTTTATAATAGCACTGTCTGCCTAATAAAAGATGTAAGTGTAAGTTTTAGAACTTCCCACTGTAAAAAAAATTATGCTGAATATTTTTGAACTTCTTTCTTCTTCCTTTAACTGTCCACATAAAAACTGGCAACCTCCAAAGTTAATAATTTTGTTGATTTATTCCTTGTCTGATTCTTCTACAACATGGAGTTAGAACTGATAGAATTTAAGTTCTAGTGCCATTCTCATCTGCAAGTGAATGGGAGATACCTATGTGAATAATAGCAAAGCATTGTTATACATATTTTACTGGCCTTTAATTTAATGCAATTTCTGCTTTTTGGTGGAAGTCTAGATACTAAACTTTAAGTTTTCAGTTTCACATATCTTCACAGATTTCGTGCCACAATTCTACTTCTTTTAGACTGTTGTTGAAATAACTCACTACCTACCACTAATGCAAGATTTAGCTGAAACTTTCCCTATGGGAAGAGCAACCTATTCAGACTTTGTGTTCTCTATACTCATCAATGGATGATGTGTGAGTTCTAAAGGCTCTTTGATGCCAGAGGTACTCGACTATCCCCCTGGTGTAAGCTGCTTTGAGATTTCTAGATGAAAAGTGTTATAAAAGTTCTAAATGCTATTCCTGTCATTTATTATATATTAAGCTAGAGGAAATGGCACATTACTTTTTAATGTTTATGCTTGGAAAGGGTAATGTATAGATAACTCATATTTGAAAATGTAGGTATTTGGAACATTTGTTCTGTGCCCTACCATCTGTTTCCATTATCAAAGCCAAAAGAGAGTTTTACATGAGCAGAAACAGAATAAAGGCGGCAAATTCATTTCAATCATGTATATATTGAGTCAGAGATGTTTCTCAGTTCACTGTCTAACTTTCATGCTTATCCAGCTGTAATTGTCTGCTTTTTTTTTTTATTTTTTTTATTTTTATTTTATTTTTTTCAGTACCTTTGGGCCATTCACTAATGGTCCACATCACTGGGCTGTGAAAAACTTAATAGTTTCATAAACTTTATTACAATGAGCTACCACTATAACTATCTCAAAATCTAAAATAACAAATAATTGTTTCTCATTAGCAATGGCCTATCAACTGTTTATTTATTCACCAGTATCAAATCTGTATAAATAATGTGTGCAGGACTAGAAGAAACTGCCTACAAACTATTATAAAGACACCCTGTATTATTAGAAGCAAAACACATAACAGCAAAAAAGTAAAAATCAAATCTGAAGAGTTATAATGAAAGTTTTTGTTTTTAAGGAGAGCTCCCAAGGAATTAACTGAGTGGTTTACCTTAAAAATTGAAGGTACAATAAAATCCATAGATATACAGCAATAGATTCCAGGCAGAGGTGCCATTTGTTGATTTCAACCTTTTTGAATTTGTCTGTCATGGCCACATTTGCCTATAGTTATGAATTCAGTAACAAATCCTTCAAAGATAATTGCAGAGTATGTTAATGCCTTGTACATTTTGAGTCTTCACCTCCAGTGTGGTGCCTGGTTGCTAAAATGATAATTGTAATATTAATTGCTGCAGGGTTAGGAGCATGCTAGATAATTGCAATTATGTAGAACTCAAAGGCTGAAATCTTCTAACCTGGAATGTGATCTCAGGTTCCACAAATTGACTATAGTCACTGCCAAGCAAGACACACTTCACATTTGGTTGACACTCAAAGGAAGTCCAATATTTTCAAGAAATGTGTTGTAAGATGTTTCTCATAGAAAAATCCAAAGTACTATCCACATACAGAAACTTGGTACAAATTTTGGTTTCAATGGCTTAATATTCAGACAGGCACTATAAGAAAATGGATCAGAAAGTAACAAACAGTAATAGCCATATCTGTAAGCAAAATTCCTTGAATTAGTCTCTGTGCTGGTTTTGTCTGGGAGAGAGAAAATTTTCTTCCTAGTAGCTAGTATGGGGAAGGAAGAGGGGGAATGTTCAGCGTGATGATGTTTCTCTTTCCAAGTAACTGCAACACATGATGGAGCCCTTCTTTCCTGAGGATGGCTGAACACCTGCTTGCCCATGGGAAGCAGTGAATGAATTCATTGTTTTGCTTTGCTTATATGCATAGCTTTTGTTTTCCCTAAACTGCCTTTTTCTCAGACTGTGAGTTTTCTCACTTTTGCCTGTCTGATTGTCTCTCCCATTCCACCAGGAGAGTTTGTGAGTTGGAGCTGAATGGAGCTTAGTTGCCAGGCGGGGTTAAATCACGACAGTCTCCTAAATTGAAAAGGAGGCATCTAAGGTAAATGATTTCCCAAACTTCAGAACCTCCAGAGGCCTCCCAGAAGGCAAAAGGAATAGACTTTTTTAGTTCACAGGTTTCAGCTTTGCTTGATGACTAAAAAATAATATTATAGGATCTTTGCTGATTGCAGGCAGAATTGCTCAAGTGCAATTTTTAAATGCCTTATATAATAAAACTATGAAATTACTCCACACATGGATTGTTTAAAACAGCTGCAGTAAGTGCCTGAAATTATTTAATCTACTACAATGCCATTTTAACTACTTTTTTAAATTTAGAAAAATATATGCAATTAAAGTGCAATTACAGGAAAATGAAAGACCCAGTGCAATTAAAATATATAAAAATGTATAAATATGTCCTCAGTTTCTTCTGATTTATTTATCTGTTTCTATACTCTGAATTGTTTTTCCTGGATGATTTTTTTCACATATATTTTAGGAACCATAACTAGTGGAAAACATTCCCCATACATCAGAATCATTTCATATCTTTCCCAAAATAGATAAATTAACACTTATTTTAAAATCAAATTAAACATACCATCAAGAAAAACTGTCATACAAGATAAGAATGTGGAAGTAGCAGTCTTGATAGCTAATGTTCAATTAAGCCAAGAACAAACTCACTCTGCATTACTTTCTGTAGAAAGACACTTAGAATTCTCACTCCATATAACTGAAAAGGGTCGAACTGTTTACTTAAGAAAGAGGACTGAAAAAGGTAGAAATGCACAAATTAATATAGTGCAGAGCAAAATTAAAACAGATGTGTTCACCTTCTATCACAGTACTAGAAATATAGGAAAATTGAAGTGCAACAACTTTATGACTGATAAAAGGAAGTATATTCTTACACAAGTAGCTTTGGGTAATAATTGTCTGAAAGTACCATCAGGGCCAAGAGCTTATCAGGATTGAAAATAAGATTTAACATTTACACGGATAAGAATACAAATGTGTAATAGTAGGATTAAGTGTTTGACCCTGCAACAATTGGATTGAATGGGTTTACTATGACTTCAGTGGTGTGAGATCCAGACTAGAAAGGAGAGAATTTTGGGAAGGATAAACCCCTTTTTCTTCAGAATATGAGAAACACTTTAAGAGACTAGAAAAATATTTTTCTGATAATAAATCATATAACTTTATGATGAATGTTTCTTCTCTCTTGGATTAATTTGGGAGTAAATTAATCTTTGTCTTTCTTTTTAGGGGTAAGTCTAAAAGCTCTATCAAAATCCTCATCAATAAAATGCAAGTTTGTCTCAAGTATAATGGAGCCATCTTACTTAATATTTAAGTAGAGTTAGAAATAGTAACCAGTGTATGCAGAGAAAAATTAAAATATGGGAGGGTTCTTATTGTATTTAAGAAAGTACTATACATCAACTCACGTCCAACTGAAAGTAAATAATTCTTTCAAGGAACTTAAATGAATTTTGCAGGTAACATATACTGCATATATTTCTGCAATGACTATAGTAATTCTTCTCATTTTTAATTGAATAGCAGAATTAATACCAAATATTCAGATGAAACCTGCATGGATGACCAGAACATATTTTAGAGCTACCCTCAGCAGTCTCACCTAGCCTTTCATTGAAGAGTCAATAACGTTGGCATGCCAATAATTAGATATGCCAATATGGGTTTAACTCCAGAGAACTTTGAATATGCACTGTGAAATATTGCCCTAATGGTACTTCCAACTCTCTTCAAATCTAACCTATTAAAAAAAAAAAAAAAAAAAAAA
>VXAU01004742.1:519634-552580 GCA_013399695.1 Formicarius rufipectus | reverse complement strand
AAAGAATTAGGAAATTGTCTTAATTGACAATATGTTGGCCATTAATCTTTAAGATGTTGCATTTTCTTGACATGCCAAAATGTACTTGAACAAACAATTGCACAGCAGAAATTATTCCTTCTGAATCATTCTGAAAATTATTTTGGAAATAATTCTCTCACTGTTACTGCTCATAGATATCAGAATGAGAAAACTCATTTCTGTATGGAGTTATGGTCCTCCTCTGGACTTGTTTTGTCAGTTCCATGTCCTTCTTCTGTTGGGGGCACCAGAAGTATGCAGTACTCCAGGTAGGTTCTTGCAAGAACAGATCAGAGGAATAAAATCATCTCCTCCAATGTGCTGGCTGTACTCCTTTTGATGCATCCCAAGATTTGATTTGGCTTTCTGTGCTGTGAGCACACACTGCCGGCCCATGCTGAGTTTTTGCTAACCACCACCCCCAAGTCCTTCTCGGCAGGGCGGCTCTCCATCACTTCTCAACCCATCCAGTAGGTGTGCCTGGGATTGTCCTGACCCAGGTGTAGAACTTTGCTTTGTTGAACTTCATGAGGTTTGCATTAGGCCACCTCTCAAGCCTGTCAACGTCCCTCTGGATGGCATACCTTCCCTTCAGCATGTCAACTGCACCACTCAGCTTGGTGTTGGGAAATTCACTGAAGATGCTTTTGATCCCACTGTCCATGTCACTGAAAAAGATGTTGAACAGTATCAGATCCAGTACCAACTCCTGACAGATAATATATGAGAACTACCAGTGAACAGATTACATTTCATATGCTGTAGAACAATGAATTTACAAAGAACATACAGAGTAAAAAAAAAATAAAACCCAACAAACCAAAACCAAATCAAAACAAAACACAGAAAACATAAACAAAATAGCATATTAAAAAACCCAAACAAACAAAAAAACCAACCAAACAAACACCTACAAACCAAAGCCTTCCAAAAAAAGAGAGAAAATGTTCAAGTGTATTTATTGATGTCTATCAATTCAGCTTGCCTAAGAATCACAGCTATGAAGGAACAAAGCAGAAGTCTTTGAAGACTTGTATGTTTACAATGAAAATTACACAAAGGACCATTAATTATTGCTTTGCAAAATGGAAAATATGAGGCAAATATATATATTGTTGTTTTCATATTATTACAGCTACAGATAATGGAGACAAGATGAGAAAAGTTTCATGAAAGTTGCATGCTACTTCTCTACTTCATTTCACTTTAATCTCTGGTTCACACAAAATTTTCACAAGATCTTATTTGTAGAATTTTTCTTTTTATGTGAGTACTACAAGCCTCGCATATCGAAAGGCTGGAGAAAGCAGACATACAACTCAGGTCAATGAGGCAAGCAGCAGCAGCAACAACAGTAAGTTCTATGGCTGAGTAATATATCAAGGTGTACAAGAGGGTTCCCAGAGCCAGGGAAAACTAAGGAAGAGCAGAGATCCCTGTCAGGAGTCGAAAGCCCTCAGGAGAGAATCAGGTGATACTTGGGTCTTGCCAGTGATGTCAGCGTTTAGAGATGTAATGAGGACTGATAGTATTTGCAACAGAATGTACCATAGAAACTACATATAGTTGGGCCAAGTGATTTGAAAAGACTAACCAAGGAAAGTAAAAAAACAACGAGGAGAGGAACTGAGAGAGTCAGTCAAGCACTACCCAGTTACTGTATAACCAAGTGAATTGTGTTGACTATGTTCATAAGGCAGTCATTGAGAACTATAGGGTTCTCAGACAGAGAAGCCCACTAAAGACACCCAAACAAGGCCCTCTGAAACCTTATAAGGATATGTATATATGCTAAGAGATGTCAGAAATATGAATATGTAACTGGAATGCAGGGATCTGAAAATGAATAATGATATAATGCTAACACATAAGCTGCAGTGAAGGTAGCTTTTCATTCTGACTAGTGCTGTGACCAGGGTGGGAAACAGAGATGGAGAGGGAACAACAGATTGCAGAGAAGGTCCATGAGAATGTCCACGCACCCTGTTTGTAGGCCCACAGCACTAGGTCTCTGCCATAATGGTGGGCACTGTCCTCAGAGTTAAAGCCAGAGTTTCTACAGAGAAAGGCCCTGAGATATCAGATGCTTCCACCTAGACAGAACCAGTAAGAAAGAAAACTCAGTACAAACAGTAGGTTTTGCAGTGAGTGCCCAGATCCTTCTCCTGGGGAAAAGGTAAGTACCTTCATAAAGTGTGCACAGACTGATGATCTGTTACATCAGGTGGCTGAGCTGTAGGAAACAGTTCTCAGTCTATGCAGTATCAGAGAGGCTGAAATGGAGATAGATAGGTAGTTTCAGAAAAATGCTACTGCAGACTTTGGAGAAAACGAGGCACCTTGTTCCCTAGTGACTCATAACAGCACATATGAAACTTTAACTGCTATAGTCACCCACAAGCAAGGTATGCAAGGAGAAACTGTACCAGCAGCATACACTTGATACTGCAAAAAAAAAAAAAAAAAAAAAAAAAAAGGACAAGTGCTCATAGTGGGTGACTTTCTGTTAAGGGGCAATGAGTGTCCATCTGCCTGCCTGACAGGATATCACAAAGAGGTATGCAGTGTTATGGGTGATAAGGGCTAGGGTGTTGCTGAGAGAGTACCACAACTTGTCAAGAGAACAGACTACTATCCACTGCTACTCTTTCATCTGGGCACAAATAACACTGCAAGTCAGAACCGAGGCAGAATTAAGGAAGACTGTAAAGCCTTTGGGGTGCAAGTAAAAAAATACTGGTTCCCAAGTTAAAGACTATTTCAGTAAACTTGACACCCAAAAATAAATGGACCCCAATGGGATGCACGCATAAGTGTTGAGGGAGCCAGCAGATATTACTGCTAAGCCACTTTCCATCACCTTAGAAAGATAATGGAGAACAGGTGAGTTGCCTGGAGGAAAGCTGATGTCATTCCAGTATTCAAAATGACAAGGAGAACCCAGGGAACAACAGACCAGCCAGTCTCACCTCCATCCCTGGAAAGGTGATGGAACAGCTCATATCAGATGTCATCTCTAAGCACATGAAAGACAAAAATGTGATCAGTAATACTCAGTATAGATTCTCTAAAGGAAAGTCATGCTTGACCAATCTGATGGCCTTGTGTGATGGAATGACTCACTTGGTAGATGAGGAGACAACAGTGGATGTGGTCTATCTGGACTTCAGTGAGGCTTTTGACATTGTCTCCCGTAAGATCCTCAAGAGTGGGAACTGAACAAGTGAATGGTGAGATGAATTGAGAACTGGCTGAACAGAAGAGCTCAGAGGGATGTGATCAGAGGCACGGGGTTTAGCTGGAGACCTGTATTGCTCCCCATGATACAGTACCAAGCTCAGTCTTGTTTAACTTACTCATCAGTGACCTGGTGAAGGGGCAGAATATCTCCTCACCAAATCTGCTGATGATAAAAGCTGAAAGGACTGTCAGATACACCAGCAGACTGTGTTGCCATTCTCTGGGATCTGCACAAGATAGAGAGTTGGGCAGAGAGGAATCTAATGAAATACAACAAAGGCAAATGCAGAGCCCTGTACCTGGGAAGGAATAACTCTTTGTACCAGGACGNTTGTTTAACTTACTCATCAGTGACCTGGTGAAGGGGCAGAATATCTCCTCACCAAATCTGCTGATGATAAAAGCTGAAAGGACTGTCAGATACACCAGCAGACTGTGTTGCCATTCTCTGGGATCTGCACAAGATAGAGAGTTGGGCAGAGAGGAATCTAATGAAATACAACAAAGGCAAATGCAGAGCCCTGTACCTGGGAAGGAATAACTCTTTGTACCAGGACGGGCTGGGAGCTGACCTGCTGGAAAGCAGCTCTGCAGAGAAGGACCTGAGGATCCTGGTGGACAACAAGCTGTACATGAGCCAGCAGTGTGCCCTTGTGGCCAAGAAGGCCAGTGGTATCCTGGGATGCAAAGGGAAGAGCGCCGCCACCAGGTCAAAGAAATAAATCCTCCTTCTCTACTCAGCTCCTCAGTTCCAGAAAGAAAAGGAACTTCTGGAGAAGGTCCAGCAGAGGGAGAAGAAGACTGGTAGAGGTTTGGTACATTTGTCTCACAAAGAAAACTGAGGCAGCTCAGCCTGTTTAGCATGGAGAACAGAAGATTGAGTGAAAACCTTATCAATGCATACAAACATCTTAAGGGCAGGTGGCCAGAAAATGGGACTAGACTCTTTTCAGCTGTGACCATTAAGAGAAAAAGGAGAAACAGGTACAAACTGCAACACAGGAAGTTTCATCTGAATATGAGGAAGAACTGTGGAGGTAACAGCAATTGAAACAATTTACCAGGTAGGTTGTGGTGTTTCCTTCTCTGGAGTTATTCAAAACCTTCCTGAATGCGAACCTGTGTAACCTGATCTAGGCCAACCTGCTTTAGCAGAGGGATTGGACTAGTTGGTCTCCAGAGAGATCTGACCACAACCATTCTGTGACTCTATGACTTCCTTCTCTTTCACTCTTTTGGTTGTGCTGAGCACAAATTGAGAGCACCTGAGGTTTAGACTGACTATAAATGTATATGGATGCACCTGTACACAAACATGAATACTTTAACTGTAAAAATTTGCTGTCTTTTATACTGATCTTTTTCTGATGACACATATGATTTGGGGAAGAAACAAAAACAACAACAACAACAACCAAAAAAAACCAAACCAAAACAAAAAAACAACCCCAACCAAAGAAACAAACAAACAAAAATATTTCTATCTGTTTAAAGTGAAGATATCTTTAAGTTTCTTTACCCTTAAAAATGTATTTGCAGCTTTCAATCTGTTTTAGTTCTGACTAAAGTGTTGGATAGAGTTTCCGGCTAAATTTGTTCTTGCAAAATGCTGGGCTCACATCTACACTGAAGGTAGGTGTCATGTATTGTTTATTTGCTGTCTTGTAGATGGGACATTTGAAAATAGAAAATACACAGGCTCAAAAAACCAGCCATGTGTTTTCCACTAAGAACTTTGTCTAAGTCAGTGCAAACACAGATAAAAAACAGAAGTGGAATACAAATATTTCCTTGCATTTGACTTTGTGACTCAGTTCTCAAGTTCTCAGTTCAAATAATCATCTTCCAAATTTTCCTGAGAATCTTTTTCATAGCCCACTCTGACTATTTTTTAGTTTGTTATTGTAACCAGTATTTGTTCTTTTTTAGGAACATGAGGTAAATTACTGACTGTTAGCAAACTGTTTTACTGAATTCACTGTTACATAAAATTTTACATATTTGAAGTCTGTTTGTTTTAGTATTGTCTGTAGGATAGAAGGCTTTTCCTCTTGCTGAAACTGAAAGCAAAGTACATATTATTAGCTGAGGGTGGATATTTTAATAGGGTTTTCAACACTTCATATATATTCAAAACTTCAGTTCTCAAAGGCTTTATTTTTAATTTCTCTTTAATTTGAAAATGTTTCATTATTTTGAATGTTAACAAGTATAAAGCACTTCATAGAGAAAAAAAAATAATACTGTTGTCCCTATTACAAAATTAGCAAGATTTTCTGTTCTCTGATTTCTGTTCTCATGTGTTATATTATCTACTTGCAATAACTCAACGGGTAAGGTGTTTGATGCTGCTTTTAATGATGGGGCTGAAAGACTACACCTCTTTCTTCTTAACTGGTAAGAGATATGTAATGCACCATTCATTGCATAAGCCCTCTGATTTCACTGGATTTTGGAACATGCCTTAAGTGAGTTATACATTCTTGATTCACTCAGGAAATTTACTGCAATACAAAACATAACCTCATCCTTATAATGAGCACTGGACAATTTGTTTCCATAATCTGTATAACGGAAAAAAGTCAAGGAGGACAGGGAGAATCTTGTTTGTATTTTTGTCAACCCAGGGATAATGCAAGCTCTGCACAATGTGCAAATCATCACTTAGGAGTTGTGCTTAAACTCTTAAAAATGAACTCTGCCCTCTGAAATGGACAGACAACTCTCGCTGAAAATAATGAGTGTAGTCTCTGTATGAATAGTCTATTTCTGAATAGAAAATTTATTTTAGACAATATTGTTTTGTAGGTTCTTTTTTCAAGTGAACCATCTCTCAAGTTCTTTCCCTTTCAGATGATCAAATTACTTTTTCACATCAATATCTTAAGTTTCTCAACCAAAGATTTTTGATTGTGAGCCCTTTCAGTCTCTAAGCTCTTTGGGGCAAGGGTTGTTTCTTCATTTCGTACTCAGAAGAGTATTTTTTCTTAGACCCATGTTATTCTACATAATAAGTAACAGATCAAAAATTTCTAAACAAAATAAAGCTTAGATAAGAATTGTGTACATGCGTTAAATTTCCTTGGAAACCTTCACTTCTCTCTATGGTATCAAGTATGGAGAAGGCACGGATTTTTCTCATCTCCTGGTTTACTGACCATTGAAATAAACAGTTTCAGTTAATTTGTGTTTTCATAAAATACTCCATAGTCTTTTGTTAGTGTCTGTCATACCTAGGAAAGGTATCTAAATTTAACATTGGAAAACAGGAAACACAAAGTCATTTTTATTGTTGAATTAAATTCACATAAGAAAAAAACAGATTGTGAAAACTGAGAATTTATGATAGGTATTTCTCGTTTGATGCCTAAAATCCTCTCTTAAAAGAAAACCCCTAAGACTCAATTTGTAAATTTTTGCAGGAAGCATTCCTTTTATTATGAAATCAGATGAATGAGAATCTAATTTCTTCAAAGCTGTGCATATATCTTTGCAAAAGCCTCTTATACTATTTGGTTACCTAATTAACAATTCAAAGCATTACCCAGTACTGGTCCACCCACTTCCAAATCTGTCCATCCCACAATACCACCTTTGCCCCACCCCTGACACGCTTCCAGAATTTGAGTCAGAGTATCGATGACCCTTTTTCTTCATCTTGTGTTCCTCTTCCTCATCATCTCTGTCCTTCTTGGAACAATTTCAAGGCTTCTGACTTGGTTATATCAAACAATGTGTCTGTTATGTCTTCTTTTCTGAATACAACTTCTACAGACAAAATGTTATTTACCTTGCTACAACCTTTGTCCATTGGAATTCTTGACAAGAAATATTAAACATTTCAGGAATCTAATAGAAAGGTACTTAGCTAAAGTGCTACTAAAAGTGCTAAAAGAGTTATACTAAAATATATATAATCTAGATTTTAGGACATGAGTTTAAAATCATCATTTGACACACTAAGACCTAAGATTCACATAAACAGTTTTTTGTTTAGAAATGAGAAAATTTATTGCCCTTAATTAAATAGAGAAAATTTCTTGGTTTTGTTATGTAACTAACTGACACATGGATCTTAACGTTTCATCTCCTCCTGATTGTGTACATAATACATTCTCATATGTGTGTATATATATATATATATATATGCTTAGCACAACCAAGAAGCATTTAAAGAAAAATACTTTTAAATTTATGGGATGAGAGAAAAGACAAAAAGAAAGGAAAGGAGGGAACTGTTCAAAGTAGTGTATGACTTGGGGACAGCAAATAAAGTCATCTCCTCTAATAACTCAATGTTATGGTCCATAAGACTGAATGGCATGTTACAGACTGCTTAAATGTTGCAGAAAGAACTTCAGATTTGAATATTTTCCCTGAGAAAAAAATTAAAACTCACACAAGTTATCTGTTGATACCAAAAACTGATTTTATTAATTGCTAAGAGATTCAAAGAGAAGAAATTAGAAAAGTTTGGAAAAAGCCAATATTACTTCTAGAAGCAAAGAAAAGATACCACCAATACCTACCTTTTGCCAAGTTGGTGGGAGGGTGGTGCACGGGGGGAAGGGGAAGAGAAGCAGTTTCTGCCCATTTTTTTTCTCTGTTTCTGCAGCTTTTGATGTTATCTCTGGCTGCAGGGGGTCTTAGCCGCTTTAGTTATCTGGAATGCAGCCAGGAGGTGTGGATTCATCCTTCAGGAGTGTTGCAGGTCATCTTGGGCTCAGAGGGGCCAAGCCAACACCTTTTTGGCCCTCAAAAGTATGGTAAGGGTAGAAGGATAAGATACAACTCATGCATGTGTCGTGGTGGGTCTTGGTTCTCTCCAGGCTGGCAGAGTTTCAGTCCCTGGCAGCAGGCAGGCAGCAGGTGGTAGCAAATTAAAAATTAGTGGACAAAAGGTGAGGGAGAGGTAGGAAGAGATTTTTGGTTACGGTAACCAGTTATTTCTCTCTTTTCTCACTCCCTAATCTTCCGAAGTTTCTTCTCAATTGTATAGTATTCAAAAGAGGGTGTACACAGTTGTTTGGCGTGTAGCTCTATTCAGTGAACAATAACAGGATCTTCTGGCAGGAGACTCCAGCAGGAAACTCTGATGAGAACTTCTGGCAGGAGAGCTGACAGAAAATTTTTTGGTAGGTAGCTTTGACAGGCAGAAAAAATAGAGAAGAATTATTTATGATATTTTTATATTATAAGGCAACTTTTTCAAATTAATAGAAAAGAAATAAATTTATACACAGTTCATCATTACCTTGAGATAATTATTCCACAAGTTGTCTTTTAGATCAAGCTTCAATAGGATTCAGATCAGCCTAATATATTCATGGATAACAAGAATAACTATGCTTATAATAGAAAAGTCAGAAAGTCATTGTAAATTCAAACTATAAACAGTCATTAGACATTTAGGACAAATAAAAACTTTCTTAATGTCAGTCCACAATCATACATTATTACTTCTCCCCTATATGGAATTGGTTACTGTCAGGAAAAAAAAGAATTGGCTGGACTCAAATGTTCCCTTGCTGGCCTGGACTAAGAATTATTACAGAAGTGACACCTTCTGAGCAAAAATGGTCTTAGCTTTACTAAGAGTAATAAAAATATTGGTTCATGAGTTCTGCATCACAGAATCATAGAATTTACCATAGAATCATGGAATGGGTTGGAAGGGACCATAAAGAACATCTAGTTTCAACCTCGCTGCCATGAATAGGGACACATTCCACTAGAAAAAGTTGCTCAAAGCCCCACCCAACCTGGCCTTGAACACTCCCAGGGATGGGGCATTCACAGCTTCTCTGGGCAACCTGTTCTAGTGCCTCACCACCCTCACAGTAAAGAATTTCTTCCTAATATCAAATCCAAACCTACCTTCTTTCCATTTAAAACCATTCCCCCTTGTCATACCACTACATGTCCTTGTAAATAGTCTATTTTCATTTTTCTTATAGGAGTCCTTCAGGCACTGGAAGGTGTTCTAAGGTCACTCTAAAGCCTTCTCCAGCCTTTCTCTTAGCCTTTCCTCTTAGGAGAGGTTCTCCATCTTGATAATCATCTTGGTGTTTCTCCTCCGGACTTGCTTCAACAGGTCAATGTTCTTCCTGTGCTGGGGATCCCAGAGCTGGATGCAGTACTCCAGGTGGTTTCTCATCAAAGTGGAACAGAGGGGCAGAATCACCTCCCTCAACCTGCTGGCCATGCTGCTTTTTATGCAGTCCATGATACAACTGGCTTTCTGGGCTGTGAGTGCATATTGTCAGCTCATGTCCAGCTTCTCATCCATCAGCACCCCTAAGTCCTTCCCAACAGAGTTGCTCTCAATATTTTCATTCCCTAGACTGTACTGGTACTGGCTGTTGCCCATACACAAGTGCAGCACCTTGTACTTTGTCTTATTATACCTTTTGAGATTCCCATGGGCCCATCCTTGAGTTTGTCTGGGTCCTCTGGATGGCATTCCATCCTTCAGGTGTGGCAACTACTTCAGCTTGGTGTCATCTGCAATTTGCTGAGCATGCACTCAATCCCTTCATCTATATCATTGTGATTTAAAATAACATGGGTCCCAGTATGAACTCTTGAGGATCATCACTCATTGCTGATGTACAGCAGGATTTTGAACTGTTGACCACTACCCTCTGGATGCAACCATCCAACTAATTTCTCATCCCCATAAAATGAGTACTTCATGCCTTAAAGTCCACAAAAATACCTCTCAGTCCTTCTACATGAATATTATTTTTGCAGAATCCTTCAATACAAGGCCATTAACAATGTTCCATTATTTCTTTGAAATTAAATTGTGTTCCTATTAAACAGGAATCTCTAGGCTTAAAACATGGCACAGAAAGAAGGGAAACAAAATCTTTGCAGTTCAGGGAGGGCAGACATTCTCTGTGTATCTGCTCATAATTTTGAAGTCAAGCTTTTTTCTGTCTATTTTTGCCCCTCACCCCCTCTTCTGATTTCTCTAGTCCATGTAAGCTCAGGTCAAACCAGGCTGAAACTTCAAAAATTCTCAGCCAATTAGGGTAATTCTGATGGTGTACATACATGGCAACTGTTGGTATAGGATACTGTGTAAGTTGTGTAAGTCAGCATGCCAAAAAATAATTGGTGGCAGTATTCCAGAAAGAATTAAATTAACTGAATAGCTGTTAATAAGGTTTTTACCCAGGGGTATTTCTTCTCTCTCATGTTCTGTGTTAGTAACCTTAACAACAGAACTCTCCCTCATGAATTAGTGAAATAGACTAGATAAAACTATATAAATGGAACATATAAAGTTTTCTATTAAATGATACCAAGCTTAGCAACTTTCCCTAATGCCTTCATCTGTTATACTAGAACATTTCACATACACATAGGATGTGGGGATTTTGATGAATAATACAAGAAATAATGTATGTGCACATGGTTACATATATATATATACACATGCATATATGAAAGAAGGAAGCTCCCTTTCTCTTATAACACAGTCATAGAAACAATCCACATAATGAGGAAGAAATCATGTACGAAATAACAAAATACCAAAGACTCCTTCAACTGCAATGTGGGCAAAGAAGGTAGTCATCTAATAGGGAATGGTATGTAGTTCACATGTAGAATGTGGATTTGGGGAATTCTGGAAGTCCCCTGTAGTTCACCTTTTCACAGTGAAGATTGCTCATTGGCATTTCTAGTTATCACCCATGTCCTAAACAGTCTTGAAGTTTCTCTGCTTCAGTCAAACAAAAAGGGATTAAAATCCCATATTTAAATATCTTAATTTGTGAGACTGTTTTACTCTCCTGATTGCATTAGTAATGAAGCACCCACGGGCAGAGTATCCTGTTGCATATAGTGAGACTAACAATAATTTAGATTTGGTTCAGGTTGCTCTGATAAAATCTATTATATTAACCATCAGTCCCCTCTAAACACACTTTTTCTGTAAAGCTTGAGGCTGTTCCCAGTGAAACTGTGCCAAAAGATATCTGGGAGGAACATGTCAGCAAGTACTTAGAAGTAATCCTCACATCTTTTCTCCAGTAATTCATTTTGCAGTACCCTTTCCTGTCAAACCGGAGATGAAAAAATTGCCCCCTCTGAGCTGATGAGATTGATTTCTTTTACAGGCAGTGTTGTAACTAGTTTACGTAAAATGAAATGTGTGTCACAAAAAATAAACCACACAGTGGCACTGAATAAAGGAGCAAAGTGTTTCTTTATACTGATGGCAAGACTTATTTTTGAGTAGGACAGAAATATCAAAAGAATATTTTTGAACCTGTTGTTTAACACATTCTTGTCTGTTTGTCTGGCAATGTATATAGTATATTGTGTTACAGCTAAACATTTTAAACTATTAAAGCTTATTCTAAGTTGGTCTAAACAGATCACAAAGTATAGCTATGCACTGAGTCATTTTCATATAGCTATTCTTTATTTTCTTGTAGAAGGAAGAAATGCAAGAAATGCAATGCAAGAAGAGCTACATGGACCAAGTAGTCTTTTTTGGAACGTTGGAAGAAATGGAGAAAGCTGAACAAAAAGTGTCAGTAAATTATATGTATATTATGTCAAAACTTGTATGATTTCTATGTCCATGTATGTTTTTGACATGACAAAGAAGTACTTTCACTTTCATGCATAATCACTTATTTCAATAATTTTCCATCTATGGCACTAATACTACAAAACATACCTAGCATGAGTCACAGAGAAACTTATTAACCTCATTTTTTGATGGATCTTTCTGTTTAATGTAGTAGTCACTTCACTATTTCATGAAAATCATAGGGGATTTTTAGTGTTCTATTACTAGGTATGTCAGTAGGTTCACTCTATGTAGGGGACATGGGAAAGAAGAGATCTTTTTGAACTGTTGAGGGAAATGGAGAAACGTGAAAAAAAAATGTAAGCAAATTAACATGTGCATGCCTCTGTTTATGAAAGTACTATTTTACTCTAACTACTGTATAAAATCAAGATGGCAGAGGAAAATAATTGTGCACTAAATTATGCTTTGTTTGTAGCATTGGCATTATTCTGCTTTTCATTTAAATGAACTTTCTGTATGTCATTTTGGAAAGAAATATGAGGAAGACAGATGCTACAGATTTGCCTGAATCACTTGAGAAACTTGCTTAGCTATACAATGAGACTTCCGCTTGACTCTTCCACTTGTACTGCTACACTAGTTCCACTCTGTATTGGGTGTATGTATTCAGTGTATTGGGTTTTATTATTTGGTAATTAAGAATAGGATGTAAATGAAACAGAGTATATTTACAGGACCTTCTGTTCTCTCTGGGCTAGAAAAATATTTGAATAATAGTAACAACATGAACTTGAACATGGATCTCACAAATTACAATCTTGATGAAAATTCTGACTGCTCAAGTTTGACTTTCTTGCATTTTGACTAACATTTCTGCTTGAATATGTTCAAAAAGAAGGCAAAGATAAGATAAAATACTTACTTTCAACATTTTGATCATAATTACATGTTTCTGAGAAAAGCTGTAATTCCAGGACGACATTTTTTAACAGAACACATTATTTTCAAGTTGTTTTGGCAAGGTCTGTGAAACATTCCTCTTGTGTTAGTGGTCTTAAAAAAACTTGGTTGAAGAGCTAGAAGTGTGCCACATATTCTAATAACAAATAAAGGCTGGTTCCCAAGAAATGAAAGGATATCAAAAATTTCATAACCTTCCTGCATGGAAAATCCCTGCATGTATTTGGCTGTCCTCACTTCTGAGCCAACAGCAGTTGTATTCAAATAATTTTTGATATAAAGGAAAACCTTTTCGTTTAATATTATCTGGGTCCTACTGGACACAAAGTCAGTATATATCTATGCCTTTTGCTAGAGTCTAAGATTAAGAATCAAGCATATTTTTTCTTATGAACTGTATTAAAGAAACATTTAAGCCTTGAAGACATTCAGTGACATTTTTTATAGTCAAAGCAAGTCAAGTATAACACTGTGGGTTGACCTCAGTTTCTGATTTTGCCACATGTTTCCTTGGAGACCTTCTGCAGGTCACTTCCTCATCCTTTGTCATAGGATCATGGAATGGTTTGCATTCAAAGGGACTTCAGTTATCATCACTTCTGCCATGTCTGACATGAAAGAACAAGATGAGATTAGATATTAAAAAAAAATCACTGAAAGAATGCCTNTAATTAAAATTTGTTTTGAAATTGAAGGAGATTTGTCCCTCTGTTTTAACTATAATTTTTTCTAAGCTCTCTAAACTTAGACACTTATGAACTGTATTAAAGAAACATTTAAGCCTTGAAGACATTCAGTGACATTTTTTATAGTCAAAGCAAGTCAAGTATAACACTGTGGGTTGACCTCAGTTTCTGATTTTGCCACATGTTTCCTTGGAGACCTTCTGCAGGTCACTTCCTCATCCTTTGTCATAGGATCATGGAATGGTTTGCATTCAAAGGGACTTCAGTTATCATCACTTCTGCCATGTCTGACATGAAAGAACAAGATGAGATTAGATATTAAAAAAAAATCACTGAAAGAATGCCTAGGGAAGTGATGGAGTCACCATCTCTGGAAGTGTCCAAGAAGCATCTGAGTGAGGCACTTGGGGTTATGCCTTAGGGGTGAATATGGTGGTGCTGGGTTGGGTTGATACATGGACTACATTATTTTGAAGCTCTCTGCTAAACTTGGTAATTCTGTGATTCTCTGAACTAGTTCCAACCCTCCTAACATGAGCAGGAACACATTCCATTAGATCAAGTTGCTCAAAACCACACCCAGTCTGACCTTGAACACTCCCAGAAATGGGGTATCCACAACTTCTCTGGACAACCTGTTCTAGTGCCTCACCACCCTCATAGTAAAGTATTTTTTCCTAATATCTAATCCAAACCTACTCTCATCACTTTAAAACCATTCCCCCTTGTCTTATGACAAGTTCTTGAGAAAGGTCCCTCCCAATCTTTCTTGTAGGCTCCCTTTAGGCACAGTAAGGCTGCTTTAAGGCTTCCCCAGAGCCTTTGCCATGCTGCACAGCCCCAACTCTCTCAACCTGTCTTCACAGGAGAGGTTCAACTTGGTGGGCCTCTTCTGGACTCACGTCCACAAGTCCTTCTTATGTTGTGGGCCCCAGAGCTCATCTTACAAGGGCAGAGTAGAGGGACAGAATCACCTCCTTTCATCTGCTGGCCATGCTTCTTTTGCTGCAGCAAGGATACAGTTGGTTTTCTGGGCTGCAAACACATATTTAGAGGTCATGTTATCAAGCAACATCCTCGAGTGCTTCCTCTCAGGGCTGCTCTACATCCATTCATTCCATATGAGAGTATAGATTTCTATTTGATCATGTATTTGATTGTTGGGTCAAATCAAATATCTTATCAGGGCAGGAAGGGGTGTGCAGGGATGGCCAGGCCTGTCCACATTGTAAGGCCTGTGACCAGGTTGGCAGAGTGCATGGAGCACACATGGCACGGGAGCCATGTGGCTGGTATGTCAATCAAATAATTCCCACCTGGAAACCCATCCACACCACACCCCCTGGAGACCCTAATTGGCTACAGCACTGCTCAGTTCAGCTAGGAGGATAGTGAGTGCTCACCTGGGAGGGGTGACTATGGTTACCAGGGCATATAAATACAGGGGCACAGAGCCTCCATGTTCCTGCCTTCTCTCCTGGAACCTATTTGAGTGGTAGCTATACTAACCATATTCTAACCCCTCCCTCTTAACTTAAAACCAGTGACGTTTGCTTGGTACTGTGTGGAATGCTTCTCCTTGGTTCTTGGTTATTCCTGTAAAACATTTTTGCCAAAATGCTCATTTCCTCACTAAATTAGAAGAAGTCTCTTGAGAATAAGTGCATAGCTTTTTCTCTTTATGTAATTTAAGTTACTAAAGAACTTAAAGGCTCAGCAAGACTTGGTGGATGTAGGATACTTGGAAGAACAAAAGCATATTGTAAGCATGAGCAATCTAGATATTCTGAGTTTGTAAGACAATGAAGCTATGTGGTAAAACCTTAAAAAAGATACAAGAAAGAAAACTGCAGATGGGAAATATGTCTGAACTTGCAAAAACAATTGAACAGAGAGATACCTACGTGACAAAGGGACCGTGCAAGAAGAAGAACAGCAGTTCATGCGAACAAGTAACTTTAGCCAGTGATAGAATAAAGCAAAATGCATGAACAGTAGGAAGTAGCCAATAAATGCTTGATGTATGTGTGAAGCTGATGCTCTAAATGTATAAAACAATAAACTTTGTAAGAAATAAATGGGCATTAACCTGAGATCATATTGGTCAGTGTGTTGTGTCCAGTTTCCTGCTAATTCTGCAGGTGGAAACTATTGGAGTCTTAATATAATTAACATGCCTGGGCAAGCATATGGCTTACACATGGTGCTTTGCATCCCCCAATCTGTACTTGTGCTTGGGATTGCCCTGACCCATATTCAGGGCCTTGCACTTTTCCCTGTTGAACTTCATGTTCATAATGTCATCAGTGGTACTAATTTGATGTATCTAATCATTCATTTCCTTGTCTTTTGTTACTATTGTGTGAAAAACAAATACTTCAGAAGTTCTGAAAAAATCTTTCACCGCTTCTGCCACATTTAGTCATTTTGGCTAAGCCTTGTTGGACAATTCACCTTTACAAATTCACCTTTACACCTAGGCCTTCTTGAAGGCCTCCATTTTGGTAGACAGCTTTCTGGTGAATAATTGTCTGAAACGCATCACTCAAGTCCATTCAGAGTTGTTCCTATACAAGAATCCAAAATTCAGTAAGGAAACAAGAAACTGTCCTGGGGTTATCTACCAGAAGCTGAGAACTATTGTAAGTCTTCTGGGAAAACTACATGATTTAAAAAAAAAAAAAAATCTAGAAATGAGCAGTCTGAGTATTGGCAGAAGATCCAATGATAACTGAATATTAGTTTTCTTCTTTGTGGCAAAGCAGTGAATAGAGTCCTAAAGAAAGACTGGTGAATGAAGTGGTTGATATTAACTGACCCAGAGTGGTGCTTATTTTGCTTTACAAATTCCTTCAATGCTCTCTTTTATTAATTGAAATGTGGACATTATCTCTTTGGTGACTCCATTTAATTTTATCAGTATCTGGGGAATAGTGCAATTGATCTGAAAACCATCCACCATCCTTTCCTGATTGTTTTAAGGGATACTGATAATTGATGTTGGTAACACTAAGATTTCACCTCACCCTTTTTTTTTTCAATTTGTAAAATTTTCTTCTCTGTCATGCTTTATAACTCAGTCTGATTCTGTCTTTGTTTACCCAATTTTGAAAATATTGTTGTAATTTAATCAATAAAACTAAAACAAAACTCTGAACTTATCTCTGTTTTCATAATATGTATCTTCCTTTTTAAACAAAACATTCTGAAAAAAACGTTACATGGTACAAATTCCCTTCCAGACAAATTTCATGCATCACTCACTACATAAACTCCTTAATGTTAATCTTAATTTCAGATAAAATGCAAGTAGGAGACAGTGATTCCTATTTTAAAGTTCGCAGACTATTATGAAAAGAAAAAAGAATTCCTGCAAATTCTTAACCATTCTACAAAAATAAAAATGTTATGGGCTAGGATGAATCTCTTTTTCCCGCAAAACTTTTCATTTATACTGGCAGCTTTCAGCAAGTAAGTATACATAAACTGTGTCCATGATGAGCAGTACGGTTTTCAGTCAGAGGCTGACAATTTTTATCAAATTATAAGGATCAGTAGATGGTGCTATTGCAGATGGCTATCTTGTTTGGTTTCAGTTTTTCTGTTTTATTTTGTGGGGGCGATTTTCTGACCAAAGGTGGCCATAAGCTCTTAAAACCTGAACTTGTTGTCAGTCATAGTCTGGTATTCAAAAACTGTGGATGTTCTTTTATGGTGTTATTTTCTTAAATGGCTTTTAGTTATGCAAGAATCCTGATATTCCATGGTGCAAGGAAATTGCACTATCTGCCTTGCTGGAATGGAGGGCTAGTACTCAAGTAAGAATTGGCAAGGTGCTCCTGCAAAGACACAATATTCTGGTTCCATGTGGCCTGAATAGAGGAGCTTGAAATTACTGTAATTGGAAGTGTTTAGTTAGACTCTCTTAGGTATACAAAGATAAAAAGACTGTGCTTCCAAGCACATAGCATTAGTTTTTTCTAGACAAGCAAAAAAGAATTGAAGTGTCTCCAGACATTAAAGCAATGACAGCTTTGTGACAAATATTGTAATTTATCAAAGGTGCAAAGTTATTTGTATGTTGGAACAGAAGCTGATCATTATGTCCAGTAAAAAAATAGGGGGAAAAAAAGAAAGAGAAAGCAGAGAAAGACAAATTAAAAAATATAATAAAAAAGATGAAGAGAGTGATTTTTCTTGACTGGTAACTAAAAAAAAGACAAACCTTTCCCCTTTAGATTTTATTTTCTGAACCAGGCTCACCATTGAACAGAGATCTGTAAGTGCCCCCATGACCAGGCTGTTGGTACTCAGAACATGTGACACAAAGCCATTAGTGAAAGAAGGCAAGTATGAACTGCCTTCTTCTCAAGAGTGTTACGTGAGCTTCTTGTTTACTACAGAGGAGATGACAAACATAATCCTGTTCAGACTCTCAGAATCTCCAGTCTCAGGCACCCCACTGAGCTTCCTGTCAATGTCTGCACTGTACTTTCTTTGTTAGAGAACCATATGTAACCCCAAATTAGCCATCTATAAAAATGATGGGCCAAGATAACAACAGAAAAGAATACAATTATTTTCAATATTCCAAAGCAGATTTTATCCAAATCGCACAATTTGTGAAGTACTACTACATTTCAATAGAAGATAATAGTCTGAAATTTATACATAAAAAATTAAGGACACTTCTCTAATTTCCAGTTACTTTAAAAAAAAAAAAAATCTGGTTTATTTCAACCTTTGGTATCACGTTTTAGACTACCAGAGAAAGTTCTTTAAACAAATGAGTCACTTTTCTCCAAAAGCTAAATCAACCTATCAATTCACTTTACACAGATCACTGAACAACTACTCAGTAATGACAGATTTTGATCCAAGCAGACCTGGCCTAGGTCTGAGCTTTTCAATCCAGTGGAAAGATGCTTAATATCCAGCCCTCATGTATTTTCCAGTTCTCATATGGGTACCAGTTTCTGTATTATTTATGTGAAACCTGAAAAGTTCTTCCATTTCATGACTGAAGACAGGCAGTTCTCCATATCAGGTTTCTGCCTCTCCTCACTGCTTACTTCAGTGCTTACTGCAAACATTAAGAGCAACCTTGGCTTCAGGCACACAGAAAGAAATGAGTGATGCAGCTGCCAACACACCTCTGGTTTCAAGCTTTGATTGCACACTAGGGAATACAAAACACAGGCTCTTAGCAACCCTTTTACAATGCAGTTGACTGCCAAAGAAGAATGGAGAAATCTGAGGAAGATATGAGCTGACCACACAATCTGAGAAAAAAAAAATCAATGTCATGCATAAATGTTTTTATTTTATTTTTTGTTTGGTTTTGTTGTTGTTGTTGTTGTTGTTGTTGTTGGTTGTTGTTCAAAAAGCCATAATCTCCCTAGGAAAAAAGGTAGAGAAAGGTGAGCAGTTAATGCACAAAGACTGAGCACATCAAAATTGCAACATGTGGTAGTCAGGAGCAAGAATCCTTCAGTGAAATACAGGAAGCAAGCTGTGTCACTATTCACTTTCAAGGTTGCTATCCAGCCATGTGTTCTGCTGTCTTTTAATGACAGGCACTGTAAAACTCAGAAATATTTTTTTTTAAATTTGATTAGTTAAAGTCATCCAGAGTATTGCAGAGTTGTAACGACAGTGATGTCTAACATAGATCTGCAGTATGTCATGACCACAGTATAGATACATATGCAGGGGCAAGAATGAAAAATTAGGCTCTGTTTCTGTGAACCCCATTGAACCATCTCAACTTGAGAACAAGATCACAGAGAAGTGTTTTGAGTTTTCTCACACACCGTTGAAGATCAGATGCCAATATATTGTCAGAAGGAATATTTACACCATTCTCCCCACTTCAAAATACCTGTTACATTTGCAGGTGTCCCAAAGAATTACACGTAGGCAGTGTACACTGTCTAAGCCTATATCTACACCAGCAAGTTTTCCTTATGTAGCTCTGGATGTAGCATAGCGCAAATCTGTTAGACTCCTATTCTTGCTTGCTTGCTTACTTACAGTTAAGTCCACAGCCCCAAGCAATTGTTCTCAGTACATCTGTAGTGTGGCTCATGCAGAAAGATCTTTCTTTAGGAAAGACCTTGTGTAACCTAGATCTCTTGAAGGCCAATACACTTGGCACTTCTACTTGCTTCAGTGTCTTTAGAGGGGTGTCTTGTCAGGGAGATGACAGCTGGACATAGACAGTGATCGTTAATAAGGGCATTTATTAGAGTCAGCTGTCAAGCTGTTAGACTAAGACATGCTTTTAAAAAAATGACTATGTGGTGTGCTATCTAGAAAAATATTTTTGTTTGTGCAGCCTGAATGATAAATATTAGTCATATACACAGTATTGTTGACAGTTCTTTGAGAGGCAAGCCTGGGTAATATTTTAACACATACCATTACACATTGTACACATTTTGTACCTTTAACACGTTCATTGCATGCAAAATGGCAAGTAAAAGAAATTAAACTCAATTGCTCCATGAAAAACAAATGCAAAGCTATGCCATCTATTAGTCTGATAACAAAAATATTTGAAAAAAATTTATTGACATACTAAAAGACCTTGGAAAAGCAACTGAGGGATTTATCATGTTGCTAAAAAAGAAGTATGTTGATAAGTTAAAAATTCCTAAAAACATGGAACAATATTTTCCTGGAATTAAAAGAAAAAAATCAGTGTGAGGAGAGTGCAAACCATTTATCATAGAATCACAGAATAGTTTGAGTTGGAAAGGACCTTTCAAGGGTCATTAAGGATTATTTAGTCCAAACCTCCTGCACTGAGCAGGGACATCTGCAACTAGATCAAGTTCCTCAAAACCCCCTCCAACCTGACTTTGAATGTTTCCAGGAATAGGGTATCTACCTTCTCTTTGGGCTTTAGCCCTTGGCTTAGGTGGCTCTAGCCCTCAGTTTAAGTAGACTCCAGCCCTCAAAAATTTGCCATACTTCATTTTATTCTCCACATGTCCAGCATGAGTTGTTAAAGATGCAGGTTGTATTGCTTACTCTCCTAGCAAACATGCACAGCAGAAATAGCAAATATTACTAGTAGTGCATTGTAAGTGATAGTATTTTGACTTAATTTATGCAATTATCCACATCATTTTGAAGAAGCATAGTGTCCTAGGGCACTGTCCCCTCTGCTTCTTTCAGTCCCTGCTCCTTCTGCTGCAGGTCTTCTGTTTCCTCTCCGGTGTTGGATCCTCTCAGTTCTTCTGTACTCACAGTTTTCTCTGCACTTCTTGATCTGAGTCAGACTTTGAATGCAGTGAAAGGTTTCTGACAAAGACACTGATCAATAATAGTAACACGACTGTTCAAGGGGACAAAATGGTGATAAAACACATCTACACTTTTATTTCCCCTCCGTACTTTGTCCCCTATAAAGATTCTTTCACTGAAAAGTAGAAGATCAAAGTATTTTTCTTCTTTTTACTTTGTAAGTGCTATGATACTGCAGAGATTTTTCTCCTGTGTGGCAATCTTAGTTCCTAGCCACAAGGAATGGAGTTTAAGAGGAGTCTAAAGATATGAGAATTTTTATAGGGAACAATTTAAGGAACTTGTTACAGATAATGTGGTTAAAACTACAATTTTTATTCATGGGACTGTTAGAAGAGTTTTATTGTTCCTCTGCTACTTAATTGTATACAGAAAGGGTCTCCATGGTTTTTGCTGCATGTTGGTATTCAAAAGTATCCTGGGCAAAAAAACCCACATGCATTTTTACTAAAAAAATCCTAAGAGTACCTACCGCAGTGTCCAAGATTTTGGTCTATAGACAACAGATTCTATAAGATTTAGGTATGTTTCTGCTGCTTAGCAACACATACCAAAAAAGCAACTCTTTTCCTGTCTATGCCAGCTATGTTACTTTTAACTCTTTCTCATCATGTTCACGATCTATCTGGGACCAATACATTGTGTTTTAATGTACTATGTCTTTGCATTTCTTTGCTGAAGAAGGACAGGATGGGTTCACCAAAGCACAGGTATTTAATTAGACAAACATGAATTTTCTCTTGTGTTTTAGTTCATAGTGGTGAGGCACAGCTTTGCTGGCAGGAATGCATCTGTCTTATTACTGTTTATAGTACCAACACTCAACAGTGACTCCAAAGTTGTCTGGAGCTGCATGCAAAACATACTTCTAAGTATTAAATAAAATAATGAATAGTAAATACAAATACTTTAAATAGGAGAGATTTGTAAAAGGCAATAGTTTTTTTAAGAGTCCTTGAAGTCCATTTGCCCTTGCAAAATGATGGAATATTGGACTCAGACTCAATAAAAAGTCTTACATGAAAATACATGCCCTAGCTACATTCACCATCTTTTCTATGATCATTTTGTTGCTGTTCCTTTCAATTCTGTACACAATGGCTGGACCACTTCAGTTTTTCGCCCTTTTACTTCTTCATGTACATTCATACAACTGCTCATCTTTGTTGAAAACATAGCGAGTAGAAGTCAAGGTGACTCTGACCTTCTGTGTCATGAAAGGCTCTTTTGAAAGGTTAAGTCCTTGAAGCAGTTCCAGATTTACTTTTCTCAGCCCTTACCTTTTGAAAGGTTTAGCCTATTTTCTTACCTTTGCCATTTGTTAATCCTTTGATTCTCAGCTTCATCATAATCCTAATTTATTAATCATTTCTTGTCAGGGATGGCTGTGTCTGCAATTGCCTCATGATTAATCTTACCCCCCAATAAAGTCTTTCTTGGGTTTGGCAGAAATAGGACCAGTTGGTTTCGTTTTTCTTAGACAAAGGCACATGCACATAGTTAGGACATAATGCTGTACAACAAGGTGTTGTTTCCATAATGTTGAAGGTGAAGGACATAGGAAAACCAAGAAGATGAAACTCATGATTACTGTGACCTTTAGGCAGTCAGTGAAGAAGTAGACTCTGAGTAGTTATGGAGCAGCAATTACTGTGTGGTTGTTAGAAATAACAGAAACCAGCATAGACAGTGCTGCAACAATACTTGATTTGTCCTTGTTGAATGTCACCCTTGTGCATAACAGAAGCAATTTATTTCATGACTGAAAGTCTTGGTGGCACCTAGCTGGAGTGCATCATATGGAGACACATTCAAGGCTACAGTAATAAAAGTCAAGTTCTGGCAAAAATCTTGACGCACAGAGGAGGGTTGCAACAGATATAGTCACAATAACTGTAATACGTGCCCTTAAAATTGCGATTTATGACAATACATAGAGCAGCCTCCCAAGCTGGAGGGTCTCACTCCCCCCAAAGTCATTCTCAAAAATTCCATTGAAGATTAATTGGACCCTACAAGTGAGAGGCCTTTGTAAGTGTTGAAAATCAGAGGCATCCCTTCAGCAATCTTACACTGTGTAGAGTTGTTTCTTTTCTTAATGGTCCTGAATTACTTTCAATAGTATTCACAGAAAGCACAAGGAAGAAAAAAAAATAAAATAAAATTGAAACTACAGCAATTCTCCAAACCTTGTTTATTGAATGTCAAACTGAGAGTAGTTATTGACCCAGAGGGATTACAGTTTATTGAGGGTGCCAAGTAATTATAGAAGTGACAATAGATCATCATTTACACTCACAGTATAGTCATGAATGACAATGTCAGCTAAAACAAGGACAAATGAGAAAGGGATACAGTTTATAATATTCCCGAGAAGGATTGCACAGGGTGTAAGTAAATGAGGGTTGCCTGGTCTAGTAGCTGCCTGTTTCCATTGGAAATTACCACCTGCTGTTCTCAGTGGCAGTTAATACTAATATGAGAATCCCTGAGCAAAAGCAATGAACTAAAGCAAATGTAGCTCTCTGTTTTCTATCTTCTCAGGTAACAGATAGAGGAAATTACAGAAGAGACCTCTTGAGCAGAAAGCTTTGGTACTCAGCAAATGTACTCCTTTATTGAGAAATTCTGTAATAGGGTTTTGCAAAACTTACAGCACTTGCTTAAGTTCATACAAGTTATTCATTTATAGGTCAGGTAGCAGTTCCCTTTGAATGTTTTCCACACAGTGCTTTCTGGATTACGTTCCAAAATATGCAAACTCATCTCCTAGAAATATGAAAACTCCTCAAATTGGACATACTGGTCTCTGGCATCTCAGTGCCTTATACAGATCTGCAAGCAAAACTGAAAATCCAATTCAGAAACATTCAGCAGAAAATACCTTTCAGAAATTGTTAGTGTCAGGATAAGCAATGGGGTTTTTGACATACCAGTTTTGCGAAGAGGAATGCTGCAGGAAGTACTTGGAGGTCATTAGGAGACAATCATCAGTGTAGTTTTTCACTAGATAAGATTTTTCTAGACAAGATTGTCTTACAAAAATATTGCTAAGAACCCATACTGAGGGATCATGAAAGCTAGCAGCTGAAATAAGAGAGAGGAGCATAGGAACATGCACATTAACCACTAAGGCGGCTTGGACAGAGAAAGCTGATTAACAAGGTAGCCTATCTCTTGAAGAGAAAGTAACAAAGCTCTCTGCTCACTTCATTATCAAAGGATATCAAGAAAAAAGACTTTCATATGGAGTTAATTTTTGAGCTTCCTTTTTTGTCTTTATCCAATCTGAAAAAAAAAAATAAATCAAGTAGTTCAGCTTAGGAAAGAGTACCTCTAACTAAATAAGTAGCATAAATTTCACTTCCCCACTCCTTCAAATTAACATTATGTCAAAATCCTCTGAAGTAAAGGCCTTTTTTATAGCTGCTATGAAAACCAGAAATCTTGATGTTCTTCAGTATTTTACTACGGCAAGTTTTCCTTCTGTGTTCTATAGGCTGTGGAAGATGGGCACCAACAGCAAAGGAAAGACAAAACCAGAAAAAATTAAGGAAGGCATAAGAGGAAACAGTGAGCAGGTCAGTAACTACCTTATTAGATGCATATTTATTATGTTCATGCTAATTAACCATGTCTGCAGTCATATAAGCAGTTAAACACCTGAAATTTTCAATCTGCAAATTTCTTACTTACAACATCATTTTATATGTGTGTTATTTATATGTATATACGTACACACAAATGTCTGTACACAATCACATTCACATGATCACTAAACTTTTCCACAATATAAGTTTTATATGGTATATTCCAGCAATATATTTCAGGATCTGCATTACATAATTACTTTTTTGACAAAGCTGTCATTTTCTAGATTTGAGTAAAAATACTGAATAACAACTGCTATTAGAACTTCACTTGAAATAAATGTTTACCGGCCAAGTTTTATTGAAGTAATTTGAAATAGAGCTTTCTCCTTTTTTCTCTTATGACTTTTCTCTTTTTAACTACTTATAACTAGTAAGAAAAGAAAAACTGTACTAAAGTTATTTTATGAATGAGAACTTTTAACTGCCTGCTGTTTGCAAATGGATCTACTCTTTCTGATCAGTTGCTATGCTAATCCTCAGGTTTTAAAAAATACAATGATATGATAAAACAAAATAAAATAAAAATTAAATTAAATTGAAAAACCAAAACCCCACAAAGATTAATTCTTTTTAAGCTAATTCTGTTCCTGGAGAAATAATTACTGTTGAGGTACTTGTTAGGCCACACCTGGAATACTTTATCCGGTTTTGATCTCCCTAGTTCAAACAAGACAAATTGGAGAAAGTCCAGCAGTGGACCAGCAAGGTACTGAGAGGACTGAAAACCTTACATATAAAGAAAAGCTAAAGTGTTCAACTATGTGACAGGAAAGCTCAGGTGGACTTGTTTACAGTTTTTCAATATGTAAGATAGTTTCAGAGAAGATGGAGATACCCTTGTTATGGGGGGGCCTGGCAACAGGAGAAAAGAAAATGGGCACACCCTGCTTCAGGGTAAATTCACTTTATGCATAAGAATAAGTTCTTCACAATGGGAACAACTGAGAATTAGGATAAGTTACCCAAAGGAACCTCCCTGTTACAATTTGATAAGACCCTGAATAAGCCCTTGCTTTCAAGAGAATGTTATAGCAGATGATCTCTGGAGATCCCTTTGAGCCTATATTTTTCTAAGAGCTACTGTTCCCCTATGGATATGAAGAGGTTTAGAATGTAGTTTATAGCTAGTTAAACCTACAAGTCAAAGTTTACAGAATTTTAGCTTGCTTCTGCATGGTCTGAAACAGGAGCCACATGGTTAGTAATATCACAAGCACAACACTCAGTTAACCGCAAGGAATTTTTCCAGCTGCAAAGGAAAGGGACACAGCACTGCAAACACTAATGAAAACTGGCATGGGAAATAATCAAGTATCTGCTCCACTATGATGGAAAGGAAGAAACTATAGTGTAGTTTCTTGGTGTTTTCATGCAGGCAGTGTTTCCTTAAACATCTTTTTACCCTCAAGCAAAAGAGAAGAAATTAAAAGATACATTTTTAAAATATATGTTTATGCATTTAAAGAGAAACAGACGTGGAGGGAAATGACAGAGCAAGGGAGAAGAAACATGAATTACTTGTGATTGGAGGTGAAATCTTATTTCTGTTTTCAAACTGATCATCACAAATGCAAACACATTATAGGTTGGCAATAGCTATTAATGTCCTAACAAGCATCAAGAACACTAGGTCCTTGTCTGGTCAGTAAGTTTGGGTAATTCTACACCTAGCCACAGTGCATTTAACTTATTGTATGTATTTAAACTCTCGATTAAGAAAGTCTGTTCTCAAACAAGTAGAGGTCACCAGTATCGAGGCCATGCTGCTGAGAGCACAGCTGCGCTGGGCAGGGCACGTCTCAAGGATGGAGGATCACCGCCTCCCTAAGATTGTGCTCTATGGTGAACTTGCCACCGGCTGCCACAAGAGAGAAGCCCCGAAGAGGAGATACAAGGACTCCCTGAAACAACACCTCAGCCTTGGCCATACTGACCACCATCTCCAACTGGGAGATGTGGAGACACACAATCTGTAACGCTGCTGTCTCCTTTGAAACAGCACACAGAACCAGCCTGGAGGAGAAAAGACAATGCAGAAAGAACCGTGCCTTGACAGTACCACCTACGGAAACTTTCTGCTGTGCCTTTTGCAACTGGACTTGCCTATCTCACATTGGCCTTATCAACCATCAGCGCACTTGCAGCAAGCGTGGGTAAAACCCTCCCAAATCTTTCGCAAAGTCTAGCCATGATGATGATGTTGTTGTTGCCTAGACTTTGCGAACTAAGATTTTGGGATAAGCCTGCGCAATGGATTTTTTAGGTGAGGCACAGTGTGCGCGGAACTGGCCCCACCCCCTTTACTCCTGAGGTTCATCTTGCCACGGCCGAGCACGCTCAGATGGTGACAGCGAGTTCCTCCAGGGTTTGAACCGGTGTCCTCAGAGGAGGAGCCAGCTCCAGAGGCGGGGGCCTACGCCACTCGGCCAATGCCCGCCACTTCTCAAGTGTAACATCTCAGATTAACATGCAAACAGAAAAACAATAATGTCAGGTTGTTGAGCAATCCTGGGAGCCCACGTGGGTCAGAGCATCAGGGGAAGACCTCACCTTATCCTCTCTGCCACCGAATGGCACAAACATGGCACTGCAGCCACGTCTGCAACACGAACTGAGGCAGGTGGCACATGATGATGATGATGTATTTAAACACAAATAACTATTTTCTGTTGTTTATATATTTTTTTTTCCTCATCAGCAAAATCTCTAAGAATATAAATTGTTACAAGAATGTAATGTCTGAATTTTGTCCAAGTGTTGTATTTTGTTCAACAGAGGGACATCAGGACTTATTGTATGGAATCCAATACTGTTTCCATCGTTCTTAATGTTGCTCATTACAATGAATTGAAATTAAGGCAAGGTCTTATAACAAGGCAATTTGGGATCTTGACAATTGGTCACCATTAAATCCAGGGTTTGATCCACCTTCAAAGAGCATCTGATTTGCACATCTGATCTCAGGAAATAATCATTGTTTGATGAAAAATTTACCATGTCATACTAACAACACAGACAGTGTTGCAGTGGACGTTGAACTGTCTGTTTCTTATAACTCAAATAGTCAAGAATCAATGTATTTAGACACTGAGATTTGGACTAAAACTCTCATATTGTTCTAACACTGCTTAACTCCTACATTTCTGCTGCAAGGTAACTGAAGTTAGGTTAGGAAGCAAGGTATCCTCATTACAGTGTGATTCTGCCACCTACTAGTTCATTCACCTCACAAAATGCAACAGTAAGACTGGTCTGTGTGCAAAGCTGCTGCAAAAATACAGTTTTACTTTATTGGATGTGGGATTTTACATTACTATTTGCAACAGTAATTTAAGCACAAAAGAACAGTTTCTCATGTAGGAGTTACAGTGTTAGTTAAACAATAACTTCTCAACGACAAATATCTAAAGTCTCAAATTTTTCTGACAGTGCAGGCGAAGAAGGACTTTCAGCAAAGTCGAGAAAGAATAAAATGCTGCTCTTGCAATATGTTTTTACTTTAAGAAAAAATGCAAAAACATCACAATGTATAAGCCAACTTTGTTTTCTGGCTAGAATAAGAGGAACAGGGTTATGTTCTAAAGCAGGATGGTCTCTAAAATATTCATGTATGTCTATTTTCTGACAACCACTGAGAACATGAACAAATCACCATTTCTGCTAGGAACAGAGATAATATTTGCAAGCACACTTCACATCTGAAACATTAATAATTTATTATGATAGTTATTTCATACAAATAGTCCTATAGAAAAAAAAACACTAGGTGAACTTTTGAGGGCTTTTTCTCTAAATTTGGAATTTCTATTAATCTTAAATCAAATGGAGTTTAATAGTTTAGTTATATAGAACTTAGTGAAGGAACTAATTCTATTTCTTGTTTCTGTTTCTCTGCTAAATTCCACAGTTAAAGACCTATATATTTTAGTTAATTCCATGGGAAAAGAAGTTTTTAGCCTATGAAGTGCAGTGTTTATGGTTTCTTATGAAGCCCAAGAAAGATAACTCACAAAGCAATTTCAGAGATGTAAGCTTTCATGCAACTGTAATGGATATCCTACATTTCTAAAGTCTTGCTTTCTATTGGAAAGTCAATACTGCAAAAAAAGTTTAATGCTGTTGGCTCAGATTCTGCTGCTGAGTGTCTGATCACAACTTCTTTCTCCATCAGCCAGTAGAACTACCTTGGTATAAATTTTATGAGTGCAAGAGATAAATTGGCCATTCTGTGCCATATTTTCATTTAAAAGAAGTGGATGCCAGCAGAATGTTTTCACAGGTGATAATAGGTTTATAACTCCTTGTCTACTATGCAGTTATGGGTATATGTAAATATTTCTTGGGGTCATATGTGCTGTACCTGCCATATTTTACTTGGTATAGGACAGGTATAAAATTAGACATGTTTTTCTCAATAGTTTGGCATACAGGTCAGGCTTTCTGTTGTACTTTGACAGGCAGATCAGTTATTCAGTGTAAAAGGCAAATTGCCTTGCAGAAATCCTGCTTTTGTACATGTTTGCTCAGCTACATTGTAGTAAAAAAATATTTATTTTTTCACAAAAAAAAAAAAAAAAAAAGTTTTTGTTTAGGCCTGAAAAGATGCTCATTTTCTTTGCCTTCCGAGGGTTGAATGTGATCATACTTGCAGAAAAAATTGTGGCTTCAAAGTTCTGTTTTGTTTGATTCTATGACAGATGCTCTTACTAACTTAATTAAAAACTCATTCATATATGCTGTCATAACTATACAGAGTTATACAGAGTTCTCAAAGCTCCAAGGACAGCACAAGCTTTTCAAAGTTGAGTAGATTATATTGTCAAGATTCATTTGCACATTAAATATATTTGGATTTAAAAAAACCCTCTTCCCAGTCTCTTTAAGCACACAAGAATGGAAAAACGGTCATATCATTCTGTTTTAAGAAAGGGTATTTATTGGTATATTCTGTTTTACTTTTCTTCTGCAATGTATAAACACAGACAAGTGAAAACCAGAGGAATTCTTTTCATTATGCCATTTGAGATTTGCACTGCAATAACAGTTTATTTTACAAAGTTTATCTGAAGAATTGATTAGATTTTATATTAATCTGAAGCTTCAGAAGAGTGAATAGTGATATATCACAGACACTAAATGGTTCATCGTTGTCCTAAAATGTTTGCATTTGTCTCAGTAAGTCTATCAGATGTCTGAACTGGCTTCTGACATCTTTGAAGTCTTGGCTTTTTTTACTTGCCCAGAAACCTTGGCCTTAAAAGTATTGTTATTGTCAGGCCTGTTAAACTGGTAGAAATGTTCCAAAAGTATACATGCGAATGTGAAATACTAGCAGAAGTGGGATTGGTTTAGGGAGGATATAATCAAAATAAAAGTCATTCCACTCCAGTCATATATGTATTTCTATGTCCATCATTCAGCCACTGGCTGGAAATAGGCTGCACACAAGACTTCAGACATATGAAAAAGCTTTATTTATTTTTCTCCTGGCTACCTATATAATAAAAAAAATTTGGGGATGAGAAATCTTACAAGGTTTCTTGTGTATTACAGAGGAATTCCTTTTTCTATCTGTTGTTTGGTTAGATTTTTTCAATCTGATTGCTTCCCAGATTATTTCAATGGTTCTTGGAATGCAAATGGAAACATAGATAAAGAATTCTGTCCATTTTCTTCTTATTCTAAAACAAAACAAAACAAAACCAACCAAACAAACAAAAAACAAACTTTAGAGTTTTTGATATTGCCAGTTTTATTTTCGATCTTTCTTATCCAAAATAATTTCCTTCTCTCAGCCATATTTCTAATTGTTCTTTTAATATCTGCCATAACCACAAAATATGTGCTTTGACAAATCCATAATCTCTCTTAATGATATGCTTTTGCTGTCTGCAGATAACTAATTCTGTTTTATCCAGAATCTGTAAGAGGCTTTTTAAAGATGGTGTTTTGGTGCTAATGTGTCAACATAGAGAAAAATATCTGTGGCTCTTGAAATACTTTGTCCAAACAAACAAATAGCACTGGAAAAAAACCCCACCTCATCAGATAATTATTGACTGCAATAAGGAACAGCTGAAATGATGAGTTTGACTTATCTTTTAGAGAATTATTTTCTAGATACATAAGGGAAAATTCTAATCACCTGGCCTTGATTTTGCAAGCAAGACAAGAAGAAAAAGCTGTTCCACTATTTTGCATTATACAGGCAGTTAATAGTGGGAAAAACAATTTTTCATTTATAGTTCCAATCTATACACACAAAGCCACAAAATGGAAGAGGGAAGCTCCATTAATATGTCTTGGCCTTCTAGAGCACAGTGGAGAAGTGCCAAACCCAGAATGTTTCTAAAAATACAAAATCAATCTTTCATGTTCTCAGTTCTGCCCTCTTCCCTCATCTCTCCCCACTCATAGGAAAAAAAAAAAAAAAAAAGGCAAGACTTTTAAAAATAATGCTGAGTGTTTTTTGAAAAAATTTACATTGCATACTGAGTTATCAGTATTATTACATTACATTATTACATTGCATAATGAGCTGTCTTTCCATTTTGTTCCACATCAGGAGCTCTAGAACCTTACTGATACTTTCTATTTTTAAAAGAAATGATCACTTAACTTCAGGAATTGCAATTTAGAGGGAGCCAAGGGCACTGTCCCTATCTCAGTAGTGAAGTTAAAGCAAGGCAGCAGCTGTCCATGGAGGAAGTCAAGGGACTGCCCTCTCTTCTCACCCCATTTCTCAGTAGGGAGTGAGCTCTGCTTTCTACTGATCGGTAGGGAATGAGGCCTCACTTACCCCAGTCCATTCTGGGGGACTCCAGATTCTGGGGAATACACGAATAACTCTGGAGTCAAAATGCTAAGTGAGATCTAAGGCTCTGGGGGCATAAAAAGCCCCAGCATCTTCCCACACCTGGTGTGCAGACACATCCAAACCTCACTTCTCCAAAGTGGGAATCAACCAGCAAGTGTCATCTTCTTTATGGGCAGATTTTACCAGACATTCTTCTTTTCTGTTCGGGGAAGAAAAGAATTATATCACATAATATGATATGCCACTTATCTCTTTACCTTATCTCCCTAGAAGAGAAATAAATGCAGGATATGATTTTTTTTAACCTATCTCACAAACGTAGTATTATTATTACTTCTACTACTACAACAGTAATAAGTACTTAGTTTCCAAAGAACTTTCACAAGCAGTACTGCATCTAGACAGCTCTATAAAAATTTATTTACTTTTGGGGTTAAAAGCAGCAATCCAGCAGCAAATAGAAAAGGGTCTTGTGAAAGAAGAACAAATTTTGTATGAGAAAACTTGGATTAACTGCAGCTTCTACAAAAAGAGTTATGACATTTATTTGTCCTACTAGAAGGTTTCACCTTAAAAGCACTCTAGGAATTTAGTATAGCTCAGAAAGATGTAAGGACCAGGTGGAATTTACAGGGATTTGGATACGAGGTGAAAAAAAAGTCTGGCCATCTCAAAAAACCTATGAATTTATGTCACTAAATAATGCTCTGTGGAGTTGGATTGCTCTTGTATGAACTTTAAAATACTATCTTCAACTTGCACTGAAGTCAGTGGCTCATCGGAGAACTCAGCAAATCTGAAGAAATTAAC
Organism: Formicarius rufipectus; assembly: GCA_013399695.1. Taxonomy (NCBI): domain Eukaryota; kingdom Metazoa; phylum Chordata; class Aves; order Passeriformes; family Formicariidae; genus Formicarius; species Formicarius rufipectus. The sequence continues at coordinate 520,528 of VXAU01004742.1, read as the reverse complement.
TCTGTACAGTGTTGAATCTTTAACAAAACTAAAAGTGCACCAAGTAAGACAGTCACTTACCTGACTGAGTCTGGGAACTCAACTAGATGCCAGATCTTATTTCATCACTTCCTTGCTGAGTCTCTCTCCACCAGCTCCTGAGTGATGCAGACAGTTTTGAAGAGTTGCTGGGGTAAAGCAGGTGAAATAATCTCCATGGGAAGTTGTGGTGACTAACTGATTCAATAACTCCTCCTGATGTATGTCATGTCTTTGGCAAATTGAGGTGGAAAGGGTTATCTGGGTTATCAAGGGCAATTAACTGCAATCATAGGCAACTGCTTCATTTATTTCCTTTCACAGAACAAATAAAGTCTATCTTAAAATTAATTAAGGTTTCTTTCGAAATGTCTAATAAAATATACCACTAAAAACTTTCTCTGGTTTTGTACCATTTTTCACTTCTTCCATCTCCTTAGTTACAGTTTCCTTTGGAGTTTGTGCTCATGATTTGCTTATTGTTGAGTGTTAGCTAAAAATGCTGAAGTTCATATTTACCCAATGATAGATTAAAAANAAAAAGAAAAAGAAAAAAAAAAAAAAAAAAAAAAAAAAAGAAAACAAACAAACAAACAAATTCTTCCTGAACTTTGCATATGTAATTTTTTTCAACATAGAAGGTAAAATAGCTAGTTCATCCTTAAAAAAGTACTCAAAGTCAAAATGGCTTTTTTCTTCTGTTTCAACATTAGATTAGCAATTTCCATATCCAAACTCTAATTCCCAAACTGCCCCTTTTGAAAGAAACCTGAAAAAATGCAGCAAGGACCTACCATAATCTTTTAAATCCAGATACTTCTAGAAATGCAAAATGTATGCATACACATACATTGCCTGTCTAGAAGTTTGTGTCTT